>BGNK01001703.1:0-95068 GCA_003297005.1 Symbiodinium sp. clade A Y106 | reverse complement strand
GATGTGCTGCTCGGTCACGGTGTAGATGCTGGGGCCGTAGTGGCCATCAGCATCGAGAAAGTTGTCCGTCCCATCGTCGGGCGGTTTGATCTCTCCTGTAGCAATCGCTTGTCGAACTTCCCGTCTTAGGTACTTAAGGTCCGAGAAGGTTACGCACCAGCGATCGGGCGAGATCCGCTGGTGCAGAGCCACAGCCTGCAACGTGCTGGCTCTTGCAAGAGCCACCGGTTTCTTGGCTCTTTGCATATCAGACAAGCACCGAGCAGCGCGCCTATCGACGAGAAAGGCTTGTAAAGGCTCTGAAGCAGACCGTTGACATCTACTTTTACTGTCTGTGAAGCAATGACGTAGTTTCGTGTGCCTTGTGCCTCACGCGTTCGAGCAGTGCAGCCGCGGAACCGCCAAACACCAGGATCCGGCTCGAACGCACAAAGCGATCCCCGAATTCCCTGAAAGCGGGGTGTTCGTTGAGGTGCGAAAAGAATGCTCTTAGGCCGGGCATTCGCCGAAGGCCCCCGCTTTTTCAATGCTCGCGCTATGAGCGCTCGGGGCCTACTCTGCATCTGCTTCCGAGTCGGACTCAGTGGAGCATGCTGGCTCCAAGAAAGAGCCAGTGGGACACCTGGGCAGCTGTTCTAATTAAGTGATTGAAAGCTGCTGCTCAAAGTACTTGTTCGGGTAGTGTACTAGGAGGAGCTTCCGAAACCAAACAAGGCGTCTCGTTGGTTTCGAACAACCCTTGCCTGTGTTGGCCTAAGCTGCAGAGCCGCACAGCCATGAGATGAGCGTAGAAGCCTCGAGCAAAAAATATCTGCACGACGAAGCATCCAAACGGAAGTCTGGCAGTTCGTCTAAGCCCGAGCATGGTGAAGGTGAGCATGATTGCAGAAAGCAGCAGGGGGACAAGAAAAAACAAGTCCGTAGTAGAACGCGTGAATGCCAGATGTGCAGCAACCAGCACCAGATAGACCCCGGTAGTTTTCTGGACGACCTAAAGTATAAAGCAGCGCTCATCTCTTGGCTGAAGGCATATGTAGAGGATGATCAACGTGCGCACCGCGAGTGTTAATACTTTCGATGGCATCGTCAACCAAAAAAATGCCTGCTCAGCTTCGCCGGCTTTCATCATCTCGAGCAGCAAAACGATGAGGGTGAAAGTGGTGCCCACCCCGAGAAGCAGAACGGTCAATGCAATCTGTGGATTGGCCGCCTGGTGGATGCTGACACCCTTCTGTGCAACTTCACGCAGTGGGTGCAGACATACCAGCAGATAGAAGCACCTGCAAGTAGGAAATCAACCGGGTTCCAAGCTGAGGGGTCGGGCGCTGGAGGTTACAACTATGCCGTCCACCCCTGCCCGCGAGCTTACTTTCGGGTGACGAAGCATGAATATTCCATAAACCTGAAAGTGCACCTCGATGGCGTAGTCCACGGCCTGCACCTCGCCTCCTATCTCTCTATGGATTCGCAAGTCGTCGTCCGGACAAGAGCAAACTGCATCCACGACAGAACCCGATTATCCTGCAGAGCAGTGTGGCTGGAATGCCTTGCAGTTTTCTGAAGTTGTGGAGTTGAGGGTGGGCATGAGCTTACGAGTTCTTCAGGGCTCCTCGTCCAAGCTGCTTCGCCTCGATCCTAGCATTACTGCTGTGGATGCGGTCCAGCTCCAGGAAGCAGAAAGTCGTTGCCAGCGCTGCGATCCAGAATTGCCCGAGAAAAGAATCGATGCTGCGACGTGCAGTATGCGCCTGCTTTGAATAGACGCCCAGTCTTCCCTGCCAATGAACAAGCAAGAAACAGGACATGGTGCCGCCAAATAGGTTCAAAGCTAAGCGCAACATGTTCCTCGCTGTGGCCATGCTGCAGACACCTGTCGCGACTACCACACAAATCAGACCCAAGTTCACGTGATCAGTCCACTCCTTGAAGTCCAGTAACCATGCGGGCAGTATACCAACAATGGCAGCAAGGGACATGTACGTCATGGCCTGCCAGATCTCTTTCCAGTCCGATGCCCTGGCAATCAAGATCACTTTGCCCTGTTCCTGCGCAAGATAAGCTTCGTGTCCGCACCAGAGCCTCGTGTAAACGGAGCAATGCCGGTTCGGCACCACCAGCACTGTTTGAGAAGCTTGCAAAGCGATCGCAAAAGGAGAGTGCTGAGGGGACTGGAGCAGGCCCGTTANACCACCAGCACTGTTTGAGAAGCTTGCAAAGCGATCGCAAAAGGAGAGTGCTGAGGGGACTGGAGCAGGCCCGTTATGTCCAGATGCTGCGGGTTCGCAAGCATGCAACACCAAGCGTGCCCCGCACTGCGCGGCCAGGAGTGCATGACTTTGGACAAGAATTCGAAGATTCCCTCCTGCCACGCATGGCTGATGAAGACATCGCAATCCAGGCCCTCTGGGTTTCTCATTAGGGCCCAGCNGACAAGAATTCGAAGATTCCCTCCTGCCACGCATGGCTGATGAAGACATCGCAATCCAGGCCCTCTGGGTTTCTCATTAGGGCCCAGCTCATCTTACCGGCAAGATCTGTGACCGGCTTAGATGCTGGGGCCGTAGTGGCCATCAGCATCGAGAAAGTTGTCCGTCCCATCGTCGGGCGGTTTGATCTCTCCTGTAGCAATCGCTTGTCGAACTTCCCGTCTTAGGTACTTATAGTCCGAGAAGGTTACGCACCGGCTATCGGGCAAGATGCGCTGGTGCAGAGCCGCAGCATGTAATGTCAGTTGTCTGTCAGACCTTGCCATTGGTGCTGCGAGGGAAGCCATGCCACACACTGACAGGCATATGAGAAAGTGCAGCTAATTACTGTAATCACACCAGAATGACAACAGCAACTCACACGACTCAGGAAAAAGAGCCTAAGAACTTGCGAAGAAAACGCCTCTTGTAGGGAGAACATGTCCTGACTGGATTGTGAGCAATGTGGCCGTGCCTTTCATTGACTCTGCCGCAGTGGTCGTTGTGCCGATGATCAGGCAGGGCACGGCAAAAAAGCAAGCAGTCCAGAGATGCACACAGTCAAGTGATGGAAACAGGCACGTTGTAGGTGGCATGTTATTAGTTGCCCAGTGCCACAATTCGGAGCACCAGTTTTACATTCTGCGAAATCGAAAGGTCATCAAGCTCTCAATGCCTCATCATCGATGGATGATAGGTCCTGAATGCAGCAGTTGGGAACAGCAATAATCCGAAGCTGTCCTCCTACATGGCTCTCTACTTGGGGTGCGTTATCGTATCGAACCGCCGTATGAGAAGGCAGCCTGACGACGCGATCTTCGCCGTCTCCCAGACATGGAAGCCCGAATGACACTGAAAAACATTGTGATTCCCCGGTGTGTTGAGAATATGCAAGAAGGCGTGGCCTTGCCAGGCACCCTCGAAACGGTTACTGCGCAAAAAGAGAGCCCGGCTTGCACGAGCGCTGCGAGCTGCTGCCTCGGGGCGCAAAGTGGCGACGTCTCTTGACTCTGTGCTTTCAAACCCAGGTCTTTGGCTGTAAGCGCCGTCTTTGCTTCCCCAGTTCGTACGTTTCGGATGGTGATTAAGGCCTGAGTCGCCAAATGGGCGAATCTCGACCGCAGCATAGAACTAGTAGTTCTACTGGTTCTGCAGATGCAACCGCAATAGTAGTAGTAGTAGTAGTAGTAGTAGTAGTAGTAGTAGTAGTAGTACTAGTAGCAGCAGTAGCAGCAGCGGCAGCGGCAGCGGGAGCAGGAGCAGGAGAAGCAGCAGCAGCAGCAGCAGTAGTAGTCGTAGTAGTCGTAGTAGTCGCAGTAGTCGTAGTAGTACTAGTACTAGTAGTTGTAGTCGCAGTCTTAGTCGCAGTCGCAGCCGCAACAGGAGTGGGATTATTAGTAGCAGTAGTAGTAGTAGTAGTAGTAGTAGTAGCAGCCAGGCAGTGTACTGCTACTAAAGCCACTTCGGTTTTGAAGTGCGCAGTGTGAACGGCCACCGTGCGGTTAGCAAGTACCCATGACCCGCAAGACTTTGCTCCGAATGCATGAATTCACAAGCCTTGTGAGAAAAGACTATTATTAACGTGGCTAACCTTTTGGGTCTCTTTCCCGTCACAGCGGTCGAACCTCCCTAAATACCACAGATGCTTGGAAGACCTGTAATGCTACAAGAGGATTTGATTGAGTCGTAAGGAGCCACTCATCCGCATTGAAATTTACGGGCTTCCTTACCCCAACACCCGCTCTGAAGAGAAATGTTCGGCCACCGGACTGCAATCCATCGACCGCCTGCGACAAGAATGTCTGGCATGTCACATCTCGCTGATCCCGTATCCGCAGTGAAGGCACCGACCTCACAGTCACGAGCACGGCCACAGCTTTGCAGCTTGACCGATCTGCTTAGTGCTCCTTTTCCTCGTCGTCCTCATGAACTGTCATCATCCTGCACGGCACTGTCAGCCTCATCGCTCCCGCTCCTCCTCGTCGGCACATCATCAGCCTCGTAGTCTTCATCCTGCTCTGAGTCTCGTGCTCGTCGTTGCCACGGACGGTCACAGTCAAACTGAGTACACTTTGAACCGGCAAGCTGCAGACGGCTGCAGCCTCTTTCTTCCCTCCTGCCTCGAGCACCGCGCTGCGCTGCGCGGCCTCGCGGCGGAGCCTCGGCAAGTACTTCGATAGCCCAATCGCAGGGCTCTTGTGACAGCCATCCCTAAGATACCCAAGACGGAGCAAAGCATTAGGGTTTGAGAAGCTTGAACAGCTTGAATATCTGGGCCAGGGAAACCTGAGAGACCTGGCCTTCTTTGCTGCCTTTGGAATTGCCTGGGGTCTCCTTACTGGAAACAAAGATCAAGTGTGTGCATTTTCGACAGAACATGTGGCGGACCCGGAGTTGTCATGACACTTTGTCGTTGTCGAATGACATCCTGGAATTTTGGTCTCAGGCGATTCTGTAACATTGGGGTGTAAGCTGCAACAGTACGCTACGGCAAACCAGTGATACGAGTCCGTGTATTTCCGAGGTAGATCCGCGAGTTGTTTGGGAAAGAGCTGTTCCTTTCGAGGTGGCTACAACAACGGCCTTCGCTTAGACAAGGATTCCAACGAGGCACCCTGATCAGAAGACACCCANAAAAAAATAAATAAAATAAACGAATAATAATAATAACACCCCCCCCCCCAAATTCAAGCTGAAACCTCACTTGCCCCTGAGTGCCGCAGCCGCTCCCAACCATCCTTGGCAAAGGCTCAGTGAAGGGCAACCAAGACAACCAATCCATGTTCCATGTTCGAAAGGTGGAATATGGGACTTACGGAGGTCACACGTCACACGCAGGTGGACTGTTTCTGAAGAGTCGGAGCCCTTACTGGGGTCATGGTGGTATACCTTCTTGGTCATGAGTCGGGAGCGGCAGGCCAGATCTCTTTCCAGTTCGAAGGCATTCAATATGTAGTCGCCCTTTCCACCGAAACCTGGAGCAGGACCGTTATGTCCAGATGCTGCGGGTTCGCAAGCATGCAACACCAAGCGTGTCGCGCACTGCGCGGCCAGGAGTGCATGACTTTGGACAAGAATTCGAAGATTCCCTCCTGCCACGCATGGCTGATGAAGACATCGCAATCCAGGCCCTCTGGGTTTCTCATTAGGGCCCAGCTCATCTTACCGGCAAGATCTGTGACCGGCTTGATGTGCTGCTCGGTCACGGTGTAGATGCTGGGGCCGTAGTGGCCATCAGCATCGAGAAAGTTGTCCGTCCCATCGTCGGGCGGTTTGATCTCTCCTGTAGCAATCGCTTGTCGAACTTNGATGTGCTGCTCGGTCACGGTGTAGATGCTGGGGCCGTAGTGGCCATCAGCATCGAGAAAGTTGTCCGTCCCATCGTCGGGCGGTTTGATCTCTCCTGTAGCAATCGCTTGTCGAACTTGCCGTCTTAGGTACTTAAGGTCCGAGAAGGTTACGCACCAGCGATCGGCAAGATGCGCTGGTGCAGAGCCACAGCATGTAATGTCAGTTGTCTGTCAGACCTTGCCATTGGTGCTGCGAGGGAAGCCATGCCACAAACTGACAGGCATATGAGAAAGTGCAGCTAATTACTGTAATCACACCAGAATGACAACAGCAACTCACACGACTCAGGAAAAAGAGCCTAAGAACTTGCGAAGAAAACGCCTCTTGTAGGGAGAACATGTCCTGACTGGATTGTGAGCAATGTGGCCGTGCCTTTCATTGACTCTGCCGCGGTGGTCGTTGTGCCGATGATCAGGCAGGGCACGGCAAAAAAGCAAGCAGTCCAGAGATGCACACAGTCAAGTGATGGAAACAGGCATGTTGTAGGTGGCTTGTTGCGGTCTGGGTTGACGTCGAACTTTGTGCCTTAGGCATCTACGGTCCGGATCAAGCACCAGCGATCAGGTGAGATGTACCAGTCCAAGGCGATTTTCTGCTTCAGGCTCTTCGATTTACCCTACCATTACCAAGGCTTGACCCGAGCTGCAGCTTTGTTTTTGATTTCCCTGCCTTCTGACCCAAGGAATCAGATGGCACGTTTGAATGTACTGGCCTTTGGTCACAGACACTCGACCAGATATGCTCGGATCTCCAAATCTGGGCACCTAAAATAGGTCTACTGCTGGAACTCGTCCCACACCTACCAGCCAATGAGAATGCCCAGGCTCGGATGCCGTGCTTGCCAAGCTCTCCGTGGCCTGCGCCCCGTAGTGCTATCTCTCAGTCTCATAGACTTACATACAGATACAACACGAACTCAACATCATACATGCCGATGCACACGAACTTTTTTGTTTTCTTTCGGTATATATATATATGTGGATATGTATGCATGTATGTATGTATGTATGTACACATATATATATATAGTATACGCATACACACACATGCATGCATGCATGTGTGTTTGTATGTGTATGCTTATATGTACATGCGAATGCAGACAGACGTGCATACATACACACATACGCAAGTATGTGTGTATATATATATATAGATAGATAGATAGATAGACAGATAGATAGATAGATAGATAGATATTCATATGTATGTGTATTTATATATATATATACACATACACATCTGATTATATATATATATATATAAATACATGCATACGTATGTACATCCACCCATAAGTACATACATGTATGTATGTACACTATGGTAGAGTCTCATGTGTGCTTGTGTTAGACTAGCCTTGAGCCCTCATCTATATTTATCTGTGTACATATGCTGCACACACATAGGTATATACATACATAACTATATGTATGTATGTATGTATGTGCATATGTCTGCGTGCATGTATGCACGTACGTAAGTATGTCTGTCTGCCTGCATGTATGCACGTACGTAAGTATGTCTGTATGTGTGTATGTATGTATAGACCTTTACATGTGTGTATACGTATATCTATATACCGTATGTGCGTCTGTATGTATGTCCAAGCATGCATGTATACCTGCGTACACGCATGCATGCATACATACGTACGAGCGTACGTACATGCATACATACATCATCATGCACCCTTGTTTACATGTTTACATTTGCATGCTGGCATGCAATGCATGCATGCGTTTAGGGAGATAGCTACAATCTTGGCGAGATATGCACTGTTTGGCGCTTCGGTTCGGGCTCCGTCCTCCGGCAGACAACGTTACGACTGTCGCAGCAGGCTCGGCTATCCTTCAGAGTTCTCCTTCGATTGCAGCACAGTCACGACTTCTTATGGCTCAGTCTGAGCCCCGAGATTGGGACCCAAGCTGAGCCTCTCGTGAAAATGCCTGAATTTCTGAACGAGTTTTTGGGGTATGGAGCTACGATTACAATCGGAATGATAAGCCGAAGGTTCATGCTACACGTCGAGCAGAGCTTCCAAACACCGGCGGTGCCGCCTTGGGGAGTGGGATTGCCAGGTTTTGATGAGTGTTGGAGTTGGGATTTGATTGGGCTTGCAAGTTGAAGCTGCAAGATGGGGTCCGCCGACTAGAGATTTTGACTGTCTTCTTGCTCACCCTCACATTTGCACGCTTTCTGTGCAAGCTTCTTTTCTCTGACTGATCGGTCAACCCTGAGAGACCGAACGCTAGCAATCTTCATCCGCAAACAAGGAGCCCTGGATCCTAAGTCCTAGGTTTAGTGTTTATGGGGCCATGTCACGCACCGACATGCAAGCCTCAAGCTGACATTCCCGAACCTGTGTTCATGGATGCCCCTGCAGCAAGACCGTCTGCTGTAAGCCTGTAAGCCCCGTAAACCTGGCACTTGGATTCCAGACCCAGATGCTTCCAGGGCTCGGCATCACGAATATCATAGTTCTTCGGGGCATAAGCGTGCAGCATATGATCCAATGCATTGCCTTTCGGCTAGTGTCTGTAGTGCGCAAAGCCTCAAACCAGTTTTCGAAGTCAACCAGTTTTCGAAGTCAAACGACCCCTGCTTCAGTCAGGCTTGGTCCCGTCACGCTATTCTACCCAGATGCCAATGAGAGGAAGACCAACAAAACAGAAACTCTAAACCCTAGAGGCTCACTCCCAGCTCTCGGGCCTTCCGGGCAGCAGCGAGGAGAGCCATCCGCCGGCGCCAGAGCTGTTGTAGGCCGTCAATGCGTTGATAGGCTCTTGGGGGCATCGAGTTGACTTGCTTCCTGCTTTTTGTTTCATGAAGTTTCATGACTACTGGCAAAGGAGCTCCAATTAGTGCTTCTGGATGACTCCTGTTTCCCAATGCGTTAGAGACCAGGGCCTGAAAGCCTCATGGCTTGTGGGAAAAATGATGATGACGATGATGATGATGATGGTGATGATGATGATGACCAGGGTCAAGCCATGATGAAGATAACCTCTTGCTGATAAGACCAGCAGCAGCATAGACATTAGGAACTCATTCTGGCGTTCACAAGGATCATCGTCTCTCTTTGTGTTGGTTCTTGGCCGCTTCAAGTCAAAGCCGGTTCACCATGACCATACCATACCCGACCAGTAAAAATGCTCTGAAAGGGCTCGGTACCCCTCCGGAATTGCAGGACAAGGCCTTGCTAAACTCTTCACTCGTCAGCAAATGAGCTCAGCAAACCCTCCCACTCTGCGCCTCCAGCCGCCGAGACCAGCTCGGCTGCCAGGCGGCCCACTGGCCCTTTCAGCAGGCAGGATCTTCTCTGTCGTAGCGATCAAACTGTTTAAGCAAAGGAATGAGAGCACTCTGGTTCACAGCACGGGAACTCAGCATGCGTGAACGATCACAAAGCTGAAGAGACCTCAAAGCTGAATCTTCTTGGAACCAGATAGCAAAGACAGAAGCACGGCTATGGCGGCGATGCCTCAGTATAGTTTAGGATTGGCTAAACGAATAAAAATATATACCTATATACCTATATACCTATATACCTATATATATATATTATGTGTAGACTATGTAGGTATTATGGTTATATATATACACACATGTACTATACGTATATATGTATCCATATATCATATTTCCTTTTAGCCACGGCTCGGTGACTTCACCGGCCTCGAGCTGCCGCTTGAGGCTCGTGGCCTCGAGATCAGCGGCCTGCGCTTCATCGGGGATGCTTTGGTCTGCTAATTAACTTCTCCTTCTCGCACATACGGTTTACCTTTCAAGGGCAGGGGTGATCACTGCTAAAACACAAGCAGACAAAGTTCGGGAGAGATTGAGCTTACCTGCTCAGGATTCTGATTGGCTTCCAGGGGAGCTTCTCCGATGGTTCGGAGTGCGACCGTCGGATCTCAGGGGCTGTAATACTCAGGCCTCACGGCCTCAAGAACTGAAATAAGGCATTGGGCAGGGGCATAACATGCGGTCCCCGTGGATTTGCCACGAAAAAAATCTTATCAGATATTGGGGCTCCTACATTTGGCTCGCAGGTTTTGGGAGTGCTTAGCCTGCTTTTGCTCAATTTCGGAAATCTCGCCGAGTAGCTAGGGTCCACATCCCTCCAAAAGGCCCATCAGACGGCTTCGGGTTTCTATTGAGGAGGCCCTGAATCACGGAAACTACCCTTCAATCCTTGGGCTGGAGCGTGTCTTACCTTGCAAGGTATCAAATCCGATTCCACCCCCAGCCCTGCTCTGCAAACGCCTCCTTCTCTTGTCTGGCTTGCTGCAACCCTGGGCACTGAGAGCTGGAAGGTGTTTTGTGATGGTTTCAGGTGCGGGAATGGGTAAAATCTTTGTCCTGCCTCGAACAACTCTGAGGCGCCCTTACCCTCACCTCAGGGCTACCTCGGTAAGGACGCCTAGACAGGACCCGATAGCCATACGCAGTCTGACCGTCAAGCCTGAATCCTAAAATCATGGCAAAACCAGCAAGTATCTTGGGCACCCACCGCTCATTGCTTGCTGCCAGTCGGCCCGTGTCTCGGCAAAAGGCATGCGGCCATAGAGTGTCTTCTAGACGAAGGGGCTCAACATGTTCGAACACCTGCGTGTCTAGGTGCAGTGGACAAGTTTTGAATTACAGTACGAAGGCGTACGTAGCGTGTTAAAGCACATTTCCCTTTGAAGCAGTAACACACAAAGTATGGAGTCTGGTTGCAAGGGAAATCCGCAGTGCTCCACCCTCCCATGTGCTGCTCACCGGTCGACGGGTAGCGAAAAGATGAACAACGACTTGACAAAGTAGCCAAATCAAGCAGCTCTTGCCTAACTGTAGCCACCAGTGTTGGCATGGTGTCACATCTGTCTCTCTCTCTCTCTCTCTCTCTCCCCGTCTCTGCAGCCGTGGGATACAAACGCGTGAGCCCCCCATCCCAAGCCGAAATACTGGTCAGTCAGGTTGCTTCCATAGGCAAGTAAGGTGCGTCCCCAAGCCATATGAAGGTAAGAAAATGCCCGAAACAAGTCCACACACGCATGGATTTTGCATAGCACAGGTAGCACTGCAGCACAGAATCATCACACACAAGAAGCAGCTGGCCTGCAACGCGGCCCTTGGCCTACAGGCTAGGCCCCAGTGCACGCCATCCACCACCAATCTTCCAGATTCTGTAACAACTGCTAGGTGGAACCAACCAGTGCCTCCATTGATTATCCAAGGACCAACTGATTCGCAAGCGTCCAAGGAACAAGCATCGCTGTCCTGGTCACATAAGTCGCCGGGGCAGTCGCCGGTCGCTGCTGCGAGAATCATCGACTTCGCCATCTTCATGCTCCGCCTCCGACTCTGTGACTGAACCTGCTCGGGAAATGCACCCCCATCTGTGGGTAAAATCACCTGGCCGCAAACGCCGCGATCAACTGGCACCATTGGCCGCCATCCTGCCTTCAGCTTGTCCGAGACAGCATTTTGACAACGCAGCTGTGGCAGTGTGTCGTTGCGGCCATACTTTGGCACACACTCAGAAACTTCAGGCTCTTTGTGATGGCCCTGCGTGGAGCGGTCGTGGGAGGTTGCATCTGCCTCCTCAGCTCAGGACAAAAAAGTACACTTGAAACTATGCAATGTGTAGCTTAGCACTTGGCCTGCATCCACACCACCCATAAGTCACCAGGCACCGGCGAGAATGAGCAAGCGCTGTAGAATAAGGCACGGCGCGACCACCTTGTCTGATCAAGAAGTCCTTGTGGGGAAACACAGCACGCACCGCTAATAACTCTTTCAACAGGTGCACGCCACAATCCGTATCAGCCACACCCTTGCACCGATTGGCCCATGGCGTGCCAGTGGCCGACTGCTTACATCGCCAAGGACGCAAACAAGCCTGCTGGCAGGACACCGAGCTCAGATCCACCCTCTGCGCATCACTCCAACGCAAGCTCCCAAGTAACATTACTAAGAAGCACAGCAGCAACCAAGAACCTTCCACCAGACCGGAGCTGACTGGCTCGCCAACTCTATAGTCGCATCACAAATGATAAAGGCGTAGCTTCACAAGGACGACATTGAAACCACTTCCCGCAACGGCCCCAAGGCTCCAACAAAGGGCTGCCGAGCTTTCCAAGTAGATCACAAAGCTGCAGTCGTGACGCTGTATATTTCATGGCAGCAATAACTCCTATCGCTCCATTTTTGCGATCGTGGCCTCTATCCATTCTCACGCCCTCACGTAAACTCTCCAAGTCCAGCAGTTGTACCAAAGAGGGTCCCGCCATGCACCAAGAGCAGTTACGACAAAATTCCCACCAGATGCACCAGCCGCAAAGATGCTTCTTCAAAGTCGAAGCCGCGCGATTTGCAAATATGCCACTCAGCTGAGCCTTGATGACCTCCCCGAGCGTAATTGTGCAAGTCACTATCATCCAGCAAAACTGGCGCAACGTCCGCCCATAGAAGTGCACGCTCATCATCCTCCTTCCTATGCAACGATGCGTCACCATCGCGATAGTCTGTTCCCAGTATACTATAGACAAGACGCAATTCTGGCACGTTTGCTGCACTGACCATCCAACAAACCAAGAGCCGAAGTAGCGGATGATAAACTTGACTGCGCACAATAGCGGCGACCAACACCGGGGCCAGGTAATTCAAACAGTCTCCACACAAGCGGAGCCGGGGGCTGTAAGCCAAGGCCCACCGGGAGTGCAGCATCCTTTGCCGCACATGCAGGCGCTGGTCTCTGCAAACCGCTGCCTGTAACCAAAAAAGACAACAGCTATGCTTTAAGATTTATTACGTCATCCGCCGCCATGCAAGCAAGAAAGGAAAGAAAGGCAAAAGCAAGCAATGCACAAAAAAGACAAGCTGCCTTGCCACGGTTGCAACAGTGTGACCCGACACTATGCTGCAAGGTTGAGCGAATAAAGCAAACCAAGCATTAGCCAATCATGTTGTGTGGCTTAGGTGCGTGCCAAGGATTGCAAGCATGCCTTTCGAGTTCACTGCAGTGGGCCAGGAATGTCATCACTCTGTTTGTAAGACATGGGATATCATCGACCTGCCAAGCCCCTATAGACTGCAAGCAACCCGCGCACACGTGGACATGTTCTGTCACTGGCTACTAGTAGGGTCGAGTACGGCACAAGTAAAACCAAGCTCCCTCTCTCTCTCTGACTATCTGTTGCGCTTCTCGACCACAAGCCTGACTGCATGCAGGCCATACAGTGACAGGGCTGACAGTGCTTAGACGAGCGATTTAGGGCACAGTCTGCTGCGTACTGCATAGAGATTCGAAGACGACGAAAGTTGCGAATCATTGAAACGCTTATATCAGATCAGAGTCGACTCTCGAAAGCCAAAACGAAGAACCCTCAACGTGCCCAAGCAAGTGAAAGGCAGGGTCGCAACGATAATTCAAACACAAAAGCTCGAGGCCTACAGAAGGAGTGACCATACCCATAAGATCAAATCGACTTATGCAACGAGGCCAAACTGGCATACCGAGAAAGGTTGGAGTTCTAGATTAAAGCTTGCTTCGTGTGCTCGGTCAGCGACTTTCTGAGCACTTTGAAGCCGATCAGGTGACCATGCTCAAACAGGTTTACAACCCACGACTTGACTCGGGGGTCCATGATGAATGCACGGACTGCTTAAGAACAGGTGACCACATTTCTCGAAAGAGTTTCGTCAGGGAGCAAGCCGTAAGCAGATCAGAGCTACACAAGATTGAACCAGTGTGAACTGAAGCCAGCTTGGAAGATACTAACGGGTCAGCTTCCTCGAAAGTGTTTCGCGCACATCATGCCCCACTCAAACCGGTATGTCGGCGCTTGAATTCTTCAGGAAGCCCACCACCACATCCAACTCCGATCCTACCCATACAACCCTTCGCCGCCGCCCGCCTCCCCACCCAGATCCCGTCGGACTGAACGTCGAAGCTGAAGCCCGACAGGCACGTCATCAGATGTAGCGAAGGCGGACCGGATGGGTCTTGAGGCGAGCAAATGCGCGCGAAAAAAAAAAAACAGCTTTCTCAACTGAAACCTCTCCGTCAGCCCCAGCCCCTGAAATGCCGATACCCCCGAGCTCGGCCTGCCCAAAGTGCTCCTCCAGGCCTCTCAGCGGAAGGTCAGGTTTCAGGCGGTGCTAGCTTAGGTTTGTGCAGGGCTCTATGAAAGGTCTATGCAGTTTTGAGATCCGAGCGGGAATCAAGAAACGCTAGTTCAAGCACAACTAGCCGAAGTAGCCTCCTACCGCACCGCTCTTCCCTGCGACCGGCTTCATGCAAACTTCACATGTCAGGGCCTTAGAGGTTTACAGGGTTTACAGAGGGTAGACGTTGACAACATGATCAGAGAAAAGTACTTCTGCATTTGGACGACCAAGCATTCGATGGACTGGAGGTTCACAATCTTGAGCAACTCTCGCAGGGGTGCACAGAAACCCCACCCCAATCTTGAGACATCATGGGGCTTCGGAGCACACAAGACTATGAAAGGGACAGTGTAATCCTAAGACCGACATGGACAGCAGGATTGCCAGCACTGTTTCTGGATGCTACGAGTAATTATGCATGATACCGCCTTGAAGCAACAAGCTTCAGCATGTAAGTGCTGGAACAACTGGGAATCCTCGGAAAAATCTCCTACGAGCCCAAGCCCGCAATGAGCCGCAAGTCAGGCCCAAAACCAGTGATATCACGGAGCGGCTGCGCCCAGCCTTGCGATTCTACTCGCAGCGCGTCACGCTGCTCACAACGAGCCTGCGGAGGTCTAGGACTTAGCAGCCCCGGGCAGCAGGCGACTGCGGATGTCAACGACAAGCATTTTGCATGATCCTTCCTGCAGCATCTTCTTCATGATTTGACCGTGTGTGTTTCTGACTTTTGGAGAGTTTGCATCGAATTGGACATTTGCTCCCAGAGCCGAAAAAAGCTTGCTATCCTACTTTGTTTACAAAATGTGTAGGAGTAAGAGCTCACGTGAACCCAGGTGCCTCACCTTGGAGTCTAGCACCACGGGAATGTTTACATTTTCCCGAGGAGGTAAACTCAGAATCCTGCAGAACCGGCATGAAGTCCTCCAGTCTTTATACCTTCCCCTTTAAATCTCACTTTCTCTCATGAAAATGCCATCACAAGCGATGCGCTGCGAAGTGACACGCCTGGAGACCGGCCTCGGCAGCAAGAGCCTGCGGCGTCGGAAGGATATTTTTTTGGAGCAGCTTACATTCTGCAGCCACGGCCACTCAAAGATCACTGGTACAACAAAACACTCGTTATGGCAATGACTGCATATATACATATACATATATATATAAGGATATGATATGTATATGCACACTTATACACACCTATATATACACATGTACATACACATACACATTTATGTAAATGGGTATATCAAGCTATAGACATCTACAACAGACATACACACACATAGAGGAGCACATATATATATATATATATATGGTAGACCATGCCCTTTCAAGTGAGTCGTAGTGCATGGTCTGTCATCGGATGGGTGACAATCAGCCCTCCCAAACTCAATTCAGAAATTTCCAAAATTCTCGCCCCTAACTTTAGGGATCTCCGAAATTTTGGAATTCTTGGAATTGATTTTCAGGAGGGCTGATTGTGACCCATCCGATGACAGATCATGCACTACGACTCACTTGCAAAGGCAAGGTCTGTCAACACTCATGCCCATATTTAGACGAATATCAATATACATATATATATATATGTATGTATTGATACTCCTACGAATACTATTACCAGTACTAATACTGACATTGATCATTTGTTGAATGCTCAAGCTAATACCAGCATTAATATTAATATTACACGTTTATGAAGCCTAATACGAATATGCTTTGTAAAAATACTAATTTTGATTCGTATTGACATTAATACTCCTACGGATATCAATAATCATATTCATATTGATATTAGTGTGTATTAATACCAATATTAATACACACCTGCATATACTAATGTACATATATATATATACATACCACTATATTAAAATACAAATACATTAGCTCATTCATGTATTCATCTGGTAGTATTTTCATGTAATCAAAAGTAATACTAAAACAAACATTCTTTCAAATACAAATCATCAGATTAATATCAGTACTCACGCTAACACTATTACTAACACTAATCACAATATTTACACTAACAGCAATATTTACATAAGTATTGATGCTCCTACGAATACTAATACGTATACTCTTATGATGGTAACAGTCATGCTATCACCAAGACTAATACTGACATTGATAATTTGTTGAATATTCAAGATAATGCCAGTATTAATACCAGCATTAGCACTTATATTAAGGCGAAAACGACTGTGAATAATCCTAATACAAATATTATCAATAAAACTCCTACAAATACGAATAGTCATATTCATATTGATATGAATACTGATACCATTACTAATGGACACCGGCATATACCAATGTACATAAAAAATACATACCACTATCTTAAAATACAGATACATATTAATGCATTCATGTACTAATGTTTTCGGATAAGCATATAACCACAAACCAATGTAACAATATACTACTTGTTAATGTATGAATATACTATACTAATATGCTACTATACTAAATACGACTACTGTAATATGCAAGTATGCCGACATGACAAAGTAGTGTACTAATATGCCAACATACTGGTATACTTATAAATCATTGAACAATACACGAATATAGTACATATACTAGTATACTAATGTACGAATATACTGGTATGTTAATTTACTAATATACTAATACACCAATGTACTAGTGTACTCATGCACCTGTTGTACTAACATATTAAATATACGAATATACAAGTCTACAAATATGCTACTGCTCGAATACGTTCATGTATTGATATACTAATCTGCTAACATACGAAACTATCAATGTACTAACATATCAAAACTAATTCTAATATTAATACTAATACTAGCACTTCTGCGAATATTAACTGATATTAAACCCAGCATTAAGACTGATACTAATACTGGCAGTGGTACTATTACTGACATTGACACTGGCACGAACACTAACACTAACACGAACATGAGCACTAACACTAGTTTATATTTACTAGTATTGATATGTATACTTAGAGTAAACACTACTACTAATACTAATACTTATCCTAATATCAATACTACCACAAAACTACTAACTAACTCATGTGCCGCGCGTCTGGTGCATGCGTCCTCAGTACATGGCATGTCAAAAGTACACGTTGTATATCTACTGTAAAGGTTTTACTTTACGGATTATCGTCGTGTGTGATGTGTTTAGATACAATATCTCAGCCGCGTCACCTGCCAAGAGTACACTGTCACAAGGGCATGGTCTGTCAACAGGGGGGGTTAGCATATATATATATATCCCTCCATACATACATAGATTACCTATCTGCCCACCTGCATACCTGTAGACAGACAGACGGCCCGACAGAGGAACGAAGAGACGGACGGACGGACAGACAGACAGACCGGCGGACGGACAGCCATACGGAGCAAAACACAGAGACACAGACAGAGACAAACAGAAACAAACAGAGACAGATGCACAGAGACAGCGCAGCAGGGCAGGGCCAGGGGGGTTGGGGTGCGCAAAAAAACCAAAAAAAACACCAAAATCGCCAAAAGGGCCAAATGCCCCCCAAGGACTGGCCTGGAGCCCCCTAGGTCCTTGAAATCTGCTCACTGGAGGTTCCGGGGTCCCTTTTTGGGGGGGCCCAAATGGAGGAGACGGACAGAGACAAACTGAGACAAACAGAGACAGAGGCAAAGAGAGAGATACAGAAACTCAGACAGAGAGACGGAAAGAGAGAGAGACAAAGACAGAAATGGAGAGAGACACAGACAGAGACACAGAGAGAGACAGAGAGAGAGACCAACAGAGATACCGACAGAGCGAAAGACAGAGAGATGCAGGTAGGCAGGCAGGCAGGCAGGCAGAGATGTACACATGTCCGTCTGTCTGTCTGTCTGTCCGTCCGTCCGTCCGCCTTTCTCTGTATGCATGCTCTGCTTATTTGGATCGGAATGCAATTTTGTCCAGACGTGTCTTATTCAATTTTGTGTTCACCTCTGTGCCTAGTTATGCTTTGGTTTACTTATTTGCTGGTGATCTAATTATAAACTCGTTTGGCGAGATTGCAGAGGCATCGCGAGTGGAACAGCAGTTGCGGGCTGTTCGACTTAGGATCGCTGCTAGCCGCTGCAAGCACCTATTGCAGCTTCGCCAAACAAGCGAAGCGAAGCACGTGAACATGTGACTCTGCAGGAATATTCGAAGCGCAGGCGCTCCGACGTTGCGGTTCCAGCCTGCTGCTCCAACTGCTGGGGATCCACGGCACAGGCCTGGTGTTCCTTCGCAGCGCATGCGAAGGGTTGAGGGTTTTAGAGATTTGGGGGTTAGAGGACTTGAGGGCTGCACTGACCAGAAGATGTTCGGGTCTGGGCATCAAGCATCGTCAGGATCTCTACAAAGGCGATTATGTGAAGTCACTTGTGAGGGATTTTGTTGTGTGTGTGTGGAATTTGGCATCAGGCATGCTGAGAAGGCAAATTGCAAACTCCTTCAAGCTCCATACAATTGACAGCGACTCATCGTGCAACCCTCAAGCAGGTGTCCACGTCAAGAGACCTAGACCTAGCTGTCCCAGGTTACCCTTGAGGCCAAAGCATTGAGAAGAAGCGTTTTGGCATCTACCGAAAGCATGCAGCTCGCCTGGCTCAACTCGCCAGCACGAGCCCGGAGCTTGCTGGACTCGGCCTTCATGCTTGAGTGCGAAATACAGATCATCACCAGGCACCCATCTTTGGCAATGCACTTCTTGCCTTATCCCTCTATGTTTAAATCTAGCTGTAAAAAATGTATTCCAACACCCAGTTGCAAGCTCCTTGGCAGGGCGGTCTCGGATTGAGGATGGGGTTTTACAGGAAAGACAATCTCATAGTGCTGCCGAAGATATCGCTGAATGGCTGGCCCGAGCCCACACTCGAAGGTGCGCCGGCTTCCCTTCAGTTCCGCAAACAGACAGACCCTGAGAAAGCACAACCTGCGAAGGTCAGAATCGAAGGCTTAACGGATTTCTTGGGATGTCAGCACTTATCGTGGTTGTGGGGTTCGCTCAGCTTAGTCACAAGGGTTTTGTAGATGGACCCCTTCTGCAGGTTGCCAAACAGGTTTGGATCCTATTTGGGGTCATCGGAGCATTGAGCCAAGTGTCCAAACTTGAAGCTTCTATGTTCTCAGGGTTTCAAGCTGAAGAGTTCCAAGGCCCGACAAAGCAGCAAGCCTTCAGCTTGTCCATCTCTCGCGCAGCAGCCCCTTCCAGCCTGGTTGGTGCGAAGTCATGAAACGAAGTGCTGTTAACTGAAGTATGTTATACGCTTCCAGCTTCCAGGCAAGGTTTTGCGCTGTATTTGTGCCTCAAAACCGTTAGCCATAAGAAGATGAACTAGGTCGAAAGTAAAGGCTCCGGGGGGCTCAGACTTGAATGCGCGCTTCCTGGCTATTGCAAGTCGCGAGATTTCTGCAGAATAAGCAGTGCTTCTCAGCATACCAATATTGGTATTTGAATTTAAACGTGGTTTTCGGATTGTGTGTGCGTGTGCATGAACCGAAGTTCACCTTGGAAGAAGCTGTTGTTGTGTTCCCCATCCCAGAACACCATTCCGGGGAGTCAGCGGACGGCCATCCTGCTCCTTCTGGAGCTGGAGCGCCTGCTCGCTGCCAATGTTTCACATGTAAACGCAGTAAAAACGACCAGGACATGAAACTGCCAGCAGCAACAGCAGTAGTACCAGCAGTAGCAATACCAGTAGCAGTAGCAGCAGTAGTAGTTGTAGTTTTGGTTGTGGTAGCAGGCGGCGGAGGAGTTGCAGTACCAACAGTTGTCGTAGTCGTACTACTAAGCTAGTCCTGGTAGCTAGCAGTAGTCGGAATCGTAGCCGTAGCCACAGCAGTAGTAGTGGTAGCAGCCGTGGTCGTCGTTGTGGTGATATACGGCCACTATTAGCCTTGACTAGAACTCATATCATTCGAGTGTATCTGGCTGGCTGTACTGTGATAGCGAACGAGTACTTGACACTTCGTGCTGCCATCTTTTCCACTTCGTACCTGAGCGACCTCAGGACTCGTGACACAAAATTTCTGATATGCAGGATGACACTGAAATCATCTGACATCGCTTAGGCTTTTGAGTGCTCGCGCTGATCCCCCAACCACGAGCATCGCCTTCTCACGAAGTTGCGTTTGCCTCGGCATGCACCAGAACAACTCGCTTGGCGAAGGGTATTTGCGCATGATGGGGGAAAGGAAATTTGATGATCCGTTTTGCTTATTTAGTCTACCAACCTTTGTGAGGTACGGAACAGGTGCAAGGTTGAGATGGCAGCCCAGGACATGCTCGTTAATCTTCCCTAGCCTAGCACAGCCACCAAAACTTGACATTGGGATGTCTGGAAACAAAGGCTGCATTTTGCCGTGGCCCCACATTCTCTGGGCCACTACTTGAGAACCGCCCCTATCCTTAAGTCCGGCAGCTGTTGCTTGATCTCTTCCAGCTCCTTGGCGAGGCGATTGCGCGTGGCCTCGGCCGCTCATGCCTACATGCATGCTTACATACGTACATATGTGTGTATGTGTGTATGCATGTCTGCATGTACGCATGTACGTGTACATGTATATGTATGCATGTTTGCACATATGTATGTACGTACATGTGTATGTGCGTACGTATGTATGCATGTACGCCTGTATGGATGTATGTATGTATGTATGTATGTGTGTGTGTGTTAGGTATGTACATGTGTATGCACGCATGCATACATGCATGTATGTTATAACTTTACATATGTAACTTTGTAAACACATCAGCATAAAACACACATCTATACATATATATACACATGTGTGCATATGCATACATATGCATGCAACTACTTAGCACACACACATATGCTTGTAGATATACATACATGCATAGCTGTTCATACCATATTGTATTATGTTATATTCTACTATAATGTTACACTGATTATGTTATATTCTATATTAACAAATACAAACTCACATGTATGCATATCATATAGACACCTAATATGGTATGTACACACACACGGAGTTTGGCGTATGACAAGTGCAAGAAACCACAAGGCCCAAAGTGCCAGGTGAAGCCTCGAGTCTTTGACGCTAAGACAAGACAAACCCGAACTCAACAGCGGACTCGATAATCTGCCTGGCCCTTCTGCAAATCACCGGCACCAAGCCCGAAAACCCTGCCCACAGAGCGGAATCTATTTCTACTTCTAAACCTACTTAAGACAGTGTAGGAAGCAAAACCAGCTGCTTTAGGGGCTTATTGAATTTATTGGTGCCAAGGCAGCAGCAGTCAAATCCGACGACGCCAGCGTTCGCTTGCTTTGCACCTTCACTTCCCCAACTCTCAACTGCTGTCCCACATCGCATGCTCGCGCAAAAAAAGCCTCTCACCAGCCTTCCGCTCGCTGCGGAGTTTTAGCCTTCAATCCCGTTCCCGGGGCCCTCGAAGTTCCAAACCTGAAGCGCAAAAAACATGCTGCGGCTCCACCTCTCTCTGCCGCTGGGAAATATCGTCCTGCCCGGCGGGACACTCCAGCATCCGGCGGTTGACGTGCTTTGCTTTGCCCAGATCCGCGAATTCGAGGTGCCCCAGAGGCTTCGGCGTCATTGAATCAGCTACTGCGCATGCCGGAAGGCTTGCCGCAGGTCTGGGTCTCAGAAATTGCGAGGATGCATTTTAAAGTAGGAAGAGAATTGCATACTTATTTGGCACAGGCATCGCGTGCGGGTATCCAAGCCGAGCTTCGGACTCTGTCAGGACAGGTTGGACCGGCTGCAGATTTGGATTTTCGCATCAATCTTCAACTCCCAATCAAAGTGCCGAGGATTCTCAACCACTGCGATCACTAGGAACTGACGGCTCCTCATTGTCAAGCGAATTTAAGAACATCGCAGCGAAATCCCACACAGATAGCTCGTAAACCGTCCAGGTGCTTAAGACCTGAGCCGCAGCTCGACTTCATTTCAGCTTTGCTGACGAACCAAAACAACATGTTGTTTGGTGGTGATGATCCGGTGACGATGACGATGTTGATGATAATGGCGACGGCAAGAGTCATCATCACTCCCAGCAGCATCATCACCGCCAGCAGCATTAGTTCAATAGTGGCAATGAATCGAATGTAACAGTAGTTGCGAGGAGTCTGCCCAGCATGCCGGAGCCTCCAAGGCGGCGACTCGGCTGCGCATCTCTTGCACGGCCTGCTTTAGTTCAGCGTGGAAACTGACCGGTGTGGCAGATGCCGCATGACAAGAGGATCTGCTCCCAACAGTCAGGAGGTGCAACTTTCGGATTCTTCTGTTGGTTCTCGTTGCTTTAGAAGCCTTCGTCTACAGGTCCATGTGAAGTAGAAGCACTCACTTGACGAGAAGCGGCACTTATGTATGCAACCCTTCCGAAGACCCGACCATGTCCGAAACCCATCGCAGACTGTGATGCTAACTCTGAGCCAAGCAGTGGAACCCTCTGCATCCCATGTCACGAGAGCTGTATCACAAGAGCTAGGCTCAACCTAGATCGTAGGTCTTAGGTGCAGTAGTGACACAGGTGGCTTTCTAGCCAGATTACCGATGGCCATATCCGATATCCATGACGAAAACCAGGCCAACTAACCGAGTTCCCAGTATACGCAGTGCCTTGTCCGCGGCCTCCATAACGGCCTTTACAGCCTCCTCAACAACGTTGTCGGGGCTTCGAAGGTTCGGGATTTTCGCCTGTGGGGTTTCGGATTTTGGACGCCTCGCGATGTGCATGAACGGGTTGAGCAGCTAGAACGGGTACTCTACAAGGAGTACACCCACGGACCAACCCCGACACTCGAGCCCCGGCGCTGCGCTCGATCATGAAACCTAAAGTTTGAAAGGATTTATCATGCCATTGATGTTTCTTGATTGTTGACCTTGAAACTGGTCTTCTTCCGGCAATTTTGCGAATTGTAGTTTGGTTGTGCTCCCTACTGTGACTCTGCTGCATCGTGTTGCCTGTGCTACCGACATTGCCACGCATAATATGAGGGAGCTTCTCGTAACGATGCAGAAGATAATGCTGATTGTAATGATGCTTGCACTAGCAGCCACTATGACACCTCAGGTTCTGGCAACCTGCTCCTCGTGGGATTTTAGCACGGCCCCATGCTGCTGCTGCCTGCAGATGAACTATTCACCGAAGCACTCAAGGATTTTGGGCTCATGCACAGCTTCAGATCACAGCGTTGAGGATTTCGACTTGGGACTCCGGTCGTACGATTTGATGTGGTGATTTAGATCATGACTTCCTGATTCTGCCATGTTATGGAGTCTCTGGTTCACGATTTGTCAAGGGCGTGGAAGAGAAAGCCATGGTGTAGGGAGAGGTGGCATCCAGAAGGTCTGGGGAATTGGAAACATTGTGAACCACATTGGGCTTAAAAAAATGAACGAGTTCACGCTTGTTTTTCTAGTGGCTCCAGTCAGGCGAGGAGGCCCGGGAAAGGCTCTCGTTGTTTCCGTGTGTTGTTTGTGGCTACAGTGCCGGAAACATTCAGCATTGCATAAACAGCTTGTGTTGCGAGCCGTGCCACCGAACATCGCACACACTACGCAACATCGTTCAACAAACTAAACCATTTTCATACATAGCACAAAGAATTCATGGTCTACCAGAAGAACCTCATGACACAATACAAGCCTTCAACAAGCACTACGCTTCAGCTTCTTTGCAGGTTAAAGAAGCATAGAACGGCACTTCAAGAAGCACCTTACCTGCTCAAGCAAAAAACTCCTCCTTGTGTGGTGTTTCTCGCCACTCTCAGTTCTATATCTCGTGGAACCTGAGCCTAGAATCTTGCTTTGGATAGTTCACTGCAGCTATTGGGCAGCGGAGCACCATGTAACTTACTACCTGGTATCCTGCCTTACGAACCCGATGCGATACCTTCAGTCAACCCATCTGGGCTCGCGACCTGCTTGAGCTGACACTGTGATCAGTTGTAGCTGGCTCTATCTACTATCCAAATGGACGATGCAGCCCGGGTATTTGTCGTGGCACTTCATCGGTTTTTCTCTGCATCCCGCAATCCATACTGGCTTTGAAGAAAAATCTTACCGGCTGACATTACCAGGGCATGCCAGGGCCGTCATTGCATGGGAGTCGCGGTAGCCACTCACGCATCCATTTCTGTGCAGAATGCAGTGCAGAATGAACATGGACATTCTCAATTTCAAGAGTCTTCAGTGCGATCCGCAAGCAGGGGAGTAATTTCCAAACACCATTGTAAAGTCCGCGAGTTCAAGGGTATCCGAATGCTTCTTAGGTCTTGGGTTAGTGTGAAAAGATAAGGGCTGACACGACTTTGCAAGTCATTGGTGAAAAGATAAGGGCTGACACGACTTTGCAAGTCATTGGCTGGAGTGACCCCATGGGATTAAGGCCTTTAACTGCTACCACAACGAATACAGTACTCAGCCGCCCACTCATCGCATCTTGCGATGTACTCCACCTGCCCGCGAAACATGAGCAAACACTAGGCCCGGCATCCCGACATCCCGATCCAAAAAGACCTTCCGTCCGAAGTCCTAAAGTCCACAAGCCCACCTTCAATATCAACCAAACTCAGATGTGAGCCTCAAAGCCCTGAACCGCTTAACCCAAGGACTAACCGACTAACACCCACCCCCCGACTCCATGTCGGCTGCTTCTTCGCAGGATTTGAGGTTCACGTGGAACTTAAACACGCAAGCCTGAAGGAAAGATGCATGTATGCGGCCCTCGGAACATTCAGGATGTTGTTTAATTCCTGCATGCCTTTTCCTTCCAACCGACAAACTCGCAGGTCCTAAGCCACGCTTTAGTGTTCTGACGGCAGTTAAGCCTGAATTGTTATGCTCACGAGCGACCCGGTGATGGAACAACCCCGATTAGGTCCCCGACACTTGAAGTCTTGGGCACCGCCCTACTGTAGGATATGTCGGATGTTTCAGAAATTATGCTTTGCGCCTGTTGTTGACGCATGGCTGCCAAGGTTGAAGTACGCAGGGAAGGAGCTGGCCTAAATCAGGCATCGCCTTTGAAGCCCTGGCATGTGCCTCGTTTTGGTGTAGTAGCTGCATCTGCTGGTCCATGTTTCGATCCTGCAGGAGTTGCGAGGGGTGAGCATCTCATCGTAAGACGCCTGCTTGATTGCAGGCTCCGGCAAGCTGTCGTGCATTCGTGGGAAAGCAGTATGACAGAGGGCCCACCGCTCAGCCGACACGGAGCGACACACCCGCGAGCTGCTCGGGCTGCTGCTTGGCATGCAGATGCTTTCACAGGCTCGCAGTGTTCTCATGCCGACGTGTTCTCAGGCCGACGTTCCAAACTCAAGCTTGAAGTTGAACTTCTCTTTATTTCTCAAGGAACGGGTCAATGATCTGCTACATGTTTTGGGCTCGCATCTGCGAGTTCAGTTTCCTTGCAACTGCACGGCACGTTAGCGATTCACAACTAACTTCACGATTTGCAGCAGCGAACTCCGACATCTATGGCAACTTAATTGCTAATTCTTGCGACCGCAAATTTCCCTCTCCGTCTCCTCGTTCGTATCGCCGGACAGGTCCACTTGACTCATCTCGAGCCTTGGCGGAATGTCACCGAATGTTTTGGAATCTAGATCTAGATATTCGTCGTCCGTCGTCTCCGTGATATCAAGATCCTCTGTTCAAGGGCCAGAAAGCCTTCTCTCTGTCTCGGATCAACCTGCCCAACAATCAAAACACAGCATACTACATGTAACCCCAGAACGCCGTGCAGAAGCATCTCATGCTCCAAAGTCGTTCTTAAAGGTGCTCGTGCTATCCATATCTGAGCATGAAAATAGCTAGAAGCTGACACGAGGAGCAATCCTGGGCACTGCAAGCCTTACTGCCCATGAAAATACGACCGATCGCAGATGACGAACGAGTCACTTCAGGCTGACTTTCCTCTCTACGCCGGGGACCCGAGCACGGCGGCCTCGGCCGCCGCACGGCGCTGAGCGGATTCTCCGAGCCTCAGACCGCATTTCTTGCATGTAAAGTTGTATAGCCACCGGAAGCGTGCAGATCTAAAGCATTAAGCCTTGCCTTGTTGGCCCCAAGACTAGAAGCCATCGCCAAGACAACACTCGTGACTCCTGGGAAAAAAGCTTCCATGCGGGACATCCCTATCGACACCTCCACAACGTTGCCTGCAAAGCCGGATTCCATGCACAAGTACAGCTTCCACCTCAATCCCATGGGTCTATTAATAAGAGATGAATAACAAGTATCTTACTGGGCTTTCCCACGCATCGCCCAGCGAGGAGCGTGCAGCGTGGAGCTGACGGAGTGCCACCTCGTGGAGCTTTCCAGTGCCCATGTGCTGCGAGGGTTTTGCACGTCTACAGGGCTTCTGAACTTCTGGTGATGGTGGACGCAAGTCTTCGGGGCGTGAACTGTTTCTCCATCGGCCTCGCGAGATACAGTTATAACGGCACTAAGAAGGTATCAGGACGCATTGTAGCTAGTGGGACACCAGCAACGAGAAGATTAAACACCCGTGGATCCTTCAGTCATCCCAGAGCCCGCTCCTCCAAACCTCAGCTTCAGTGCTTTGATTGCCGGCCTCCAGCGGTCTTTGCCAGCTGTCAGGGCCCTGACGGCGTCAGCGCTCCCAGCTTCCGACTTAGGGTCTGCGAGTTTAGATTAGTTCGAGCTCGGGTTAGAGGAGCCGGGCGTAGTTCACTATTGCATTCTTGCAAACCTCAGCTTTAGCCCAGACATGCTTGCAGTGCTTCCACTTGGCAGCCTAGGGAATCTTTGGAGAGATGGCGTTGGCTCGAAAGTTCGAGAGGCCCCGCTGTCAGTCACCAGAAAGTGGTGTTGACAAAGGTTTTAAAGGCCGGAGTTCTCAGCCCGAACTAGATCAAGAAGCGGAGTTGAAGCCTAGTTCCTAGATCCGAGAAAACATGGCCGGGCCTCCACGTCCGCAGCCTCCATCGGCAGTGCCCTGAGTTGCCAGCTGCAGCTTCAGTGAGCTCACTTGGATTCACCAACACCGTCCACTCCCCCCTCCACTTCGCCAGTAAGCATTGTTTTCCAAGGATTTGCTTCTGATCCGGATGGGATCAAGCTGCCCCAGGAGAAGCAGGTCTTGAAAAGTTGCGTCCGAAGCTAAAGTTCAACCTAGCTGAGTTGAACGATTGCCCAAAGACGACACAACATGAGGTGAAGAGCCTTGTCGGCCGGCCTGGTCTTGACGGCAACATTGACGACGGTTGGGGTGGCTTGGAGGCTCGCGCTTTATTATTTTCAAGGTCTTGGGGCAGTCTTGGGGCTAGGGATCCCTCATGTCAAACGACCCCGCAGCGCTCCTCTGCCGCTCGTCAACGAGGTGCTGCTGCGCTTGTATCACCTGGTCGAAACCCTACACTCAGTATGGGGTTCACCATGACCTCCTTCAGACTCCTAAATCGAAGGTTCGGGTACGGCCAGCGCATTCAATGAGACCCTGGATTTTTGGCATTGCTTCTCCAGGGTCCCTTAAAACCCAACCCAAATTCCCTAAATTAAAAAAAAGAAACAGAGCCCCCGCGAGCTTTCAACCCCTCCTGCAACAAGTTCAAACGCGCTCATTTTCGCGCGCGTTTGAACTTTTGGCGCGCCCAAGCCTTCTCCGGGCTTGCCTGAGCAAGCTTTCAGGCCTCCGCAAGCTTCCAACCCCTCCAAAATCGTGCGATTGAAGTTTTGGAGCGCCCAAGCCCTTCCCCGGGCTTGGCTAAGCCAGCTTTCAGGCCTCCGCAAGCTTCCAACCCCTCCTGCCCCAGCCTAAGAAGTTCAAACACGCTATTTTTATAGTTTTCAGCCTCCGAAAAGCTCAAAAATCGTGCGTTTGAACTTTTGGAGCGCCCAAGCCCTTCCCCGGCTTGCCAAAGCCAGGTTTCAGGCCTCCGCAAGCTTCCAACCGCTCCTGCCCCAGCCTAAAAAGCGCGATGTTTGGAGTTTCCAGCCCGCGAAAACCTCAAAAATCGTGCGATTGAACTTTTGGAGCGCCCATAAAAGCCCTTGCCAAACCCCGCAGTGGGAAGCAAGAAAATATTCGGGGTCTGGGCAGCAACGTGCCGTTTCTTATCAAATTGACGCCCCGTATCACGAAGGGAGAAACTTGGGACACGTCTTTCCAGCGTATTGCCGTTCGGACGGATGCATGGTATGGTCTCTAATGAGTAATCAGAAATCAGTAATCGATCCTGACCCTTTAGGACTCTTTCCCGGACACATTAGGACCGGAAGCCTCGGAGCTGTTGATGAGCTGAGCCTCGAGGCCCTGGCGACTGTGCCTCGACACAAGAGTGGTCACTGCTACTCAGCTACTCGTGACTTATAGGACTTAGTAGCCCTTCGGACAAAGGGGTTCAAGGTTAAAAAGGTTTAGGCTTTCAGACCGAGTGTAATGGTGTGAGAGTGTGACTGCTGTGGGGAGTTGGGCCCTGCTCGAGTTTGGGATTTACGTCTTCGGCACCTGCCGTCTGGCGATTCAGCCCCGTTGAGACAGCAAGAAATTAACAACAAGCGAGTGCTCAAGTACTTTGTGTGCCTTGACGGTGTGCTAGGAGTCTGGTCCGCTTACAGGGTTTGGGGCAACTCCGGTTATGTTGAAAGTCTCAAAGCCCATGGAGTTCGGCTTCGAAGCTGTTCTTCTGTTTTTCGGGCTTCAGGGGTTCGGTCGGGGCAAGCTCCCCTTGCGAGTTTGTGTGCAGATAGTTATTGAGGGCAGCCCTTTTTGTGTATGTATGTATGTATGTATGTACAGTGTGCAATGCGTAAACACACACGTACATCCACACGAACGTGGCAACATATTATGTTCACATGATTTCACACAGAGACCGGCATGGGTTGCAGTACGCGCAGGGTGCGGTCAGGGTTCTCGATCTCTTCGAGCAGCACCGCCTCCAGCGCCCCACGCTCCTGGCTTGCAAGAGCTCTGGCACCGATTGATTCTTCAACCCTTCTTCAAACAATGCTTTGACGAGGCTGGCCGAACTTCTCGTGGGGCTGTGGTAGTCTTAGCCACGGCCAATGTTACCAAATGTTGCTCGTATAATGCGTCAATCGCATGAAGCAGTTCAAAACGACTGGAGTCCTGGATGCTTGTTTCGACGATGGCCTGTTGGCCGGCCCCTGCCGCCGAGAGATCAGCAGGCACCTTAAAGGCTTTTGACTTCTACTCAAGCTGTTGAGGCTGCGTCCACCCTCTGGAAGCCACCTTGCAGGTACCTGTACTGGACTCGCGCTGTACGCTTCAAAGATTCAACTGCGAACTCGACAAACTACCAACCTGTCTTCATCATCTTCCACACAGCTGCCCTTCACGCAGCGATCGTGGTAGGAGGTGAAACACAGTAAGAACCCATCAAAGGTATTCTGATTAGCAGCCTGGCAGCCCTGAGACTAGGCCCTGAAACCCGCAACCCGTGCCGCGCACAAGGACCCTTTGCAGCTGCAACAATCACCAACACTCATGATGCTACTGCTGAGAATAGCAGGACACCTGAAGCTGCAGCTGCAGTAGGAGCTGCCCCGCAAGCCAGCGAGCTGGAGCTGGTGCTCCCTGGGAGGATCCAGGGCTGAGAAGGCTTCTTTTTCCAGGAGGCGTGAGGCGCTGAAGCTCTGATGCAAGAAGCATCCCCTGTCATGAGAGCCGGGCTATGAGGAGGATCCGGGGGAGATCTAGTCAATAGGGCAGTATGTTGTACAAGTGGACACTTAAAACAATCTGCCTGTGTCAAAGTGTCAAGAGTCTTAAACCCTCAATCGCCCCTACCTGCAACTCCTAACTCTGCTAGACTTCCTGGGTCCTTGGATCCTTCAGTAAGCCCCGGGCCTGACCTACATGAGGCCCAGTGCTCAACACCAAAAGCTTCTTGCCAATGAGGTCACTCAGGGGGTGGCAATACGGCATGCTGCAAATAGATGGAAAAGAAGCATTGTGGTGAATAGTTGACTTTTCACAAGCCGTCGAGGCCTAAGTTTCTGAGTGTTCGGACTTCCAACTCATCATGCTTGATCGGCTCTTCGGGGCACTCTCAGGACTTTCCGAAAGTTTCCCCCACGAACGAAACCGCACTCTAGACTTCAACAACTTCGTGGTAACTTCAACAATTGACTGCTGGTGGTTCGCGACATGAGTCTGGGAAAGGCACTACTCAAGAACGAGCCCTGGTCCTACCTGCGCCACCGCCGGCAAAGCAGGTCGCAGCGACTGCAGCCTCTGTTGCTGGCAGGTCTTTTGGCCGAGCACTGCTACACATGACACTGACACAGCCCGAAAAACTAAAGATCCTTTCCCCGTCTCAGCCAGAACCTGCAAACTCAAGCCTCAAAGCTTTTTCCCCGAACACCTCTTGAACCCCTATGTGTCAGCCCGCTGATGCAGCACACCCCAAGTCAAGTGGCAAAGCAAAACCCTAAGGCCCAGAAAGCCTTGCTGTTTTTCAGCATCGCTCCAAAACCTATACAGCTTGAAAGCCTGGAAGGCCTCAAATGTCACAAGCCAAAACCCCGAAAGGTCCTACAACCACCTGTGGCGTGCACCCGAGACACTTCGAAGGCTCTGCCCGCATGGTCAGCAAGGCCCAAAGCGCGAAGCAGCAGCCGGCCCAAAGAGGGCTCTCCTGACCAAGCGTGGCTGCTTGGGCCACTTGGGGCTGCTTTGGTGATTGCTGAAGCTCTTTCGAGAGTTTGCAGAGAGCTCTTGAAGTCCTATCCTGGTTAGTGAGCGTCGTAGTCATCACAAATTGTCCTGCAAGAGGCAATTATAGGCAATCATGGTATCAAACCCTATTGTGGCCTCCCCCGGAGGGCCGTCGTGGTGGCGCCAGGGCGCCTCTACACACAGCCTTGGATGGTTTGTGGGTCGAACTCTTGGAAGAAGTAGAGTGCAGGGCGGTGAAGTCGTGTCTTAGTGTCAAAGTCTGGCAATTACACGGGGCTTTCCAGGTTGGAACGCCTCCGGAGTTCGCATTTCAAGGACCGGCTTGTCTAGCCTTTTAAGTTTTAAGCCTTCTCCCATGCTGGGCATGGTTCGGTGATGGGCCTTCGAAGCTCTACAGGTTCAGAGTCCCACTTCAGCTAGCGGACAAACGGGAACCACAAACTCGCAGCTCGCAACAAAAAGTGAAGCTGATAGCTTCAACGAGGGTGCATCCCTACATCCTCTGATCCCACCAGGATCATAAAGGTTTCGTCCGAATTGTTGAATCCCCAGGCCTTACTAATTACTGTGCACCTCATACCATCTCAAATATCATTATGAGACGCACATTTTAATTTTGGTCTGCCAAGAATCACTGGCCTCATTATTGCAGCACTCCAGGTGATTTGAACTAGAAACCACGGCGATCTTGAGCCCTGCGCCGTTAGGCAAACTGCAAGTAAAGATGTTCTGCAGCCAAGGTTACACAATTCGGCCGAACCGGTCTGGGGATTGACCCAGGCCTACGTCAAGTGCACCGCAACCGCGAGCTCCAGAGAGTCATGCCGGAACAAAAGGCGTAATGATCCGAGCAAGACTTGCTTCCGCAGTTTGAGAAGGGTATATCGGATGCCTCAATTGAAAGTTTCCATTTCTATGACCGCAGGTGCGGATGCTACTAAGTACCACGAAAAGCCACCAAATTTACAACGGTTCATGCCAAAGCCGGAAGGCTACAGGCATCACCCAAAAGGGTCTCCGGCTAGAGTTCCCAGCCCCATAGACCGGTGTACGTCGCTCCCAGAGCCTACAGCCGCTAGATCCCGGAAAGTGGGGGCCCCCAGTCGGATTCGAGGGCCGAGGGCCCAATCTCCTTTCTTCCAAGGCGAGGCGCCAAGGAGGCTCGCGACATGCCCTTCATTATCCCATTAGTACTAGCCCAATCGAGAAAAATGAGCAGAGCCCCAGAAGTGTTCCCGGCACAGGCCTTGCACGAAGCTGCGCAGTTCAGCATCTTGCGGGCGCTCCTGAAGCTCAGAGTTGCGTTTTGAGGCTTCGGGTGTTGGCAAGTGCCGGACCGCATGGCGAAAGCCGAACCCCGCCCTCCCCCTCCTCCGCCAGCCAGCAAGGTGAGGAAGCCACCATCTCCTACAAGGTTTCATCTTTCCAGGTGCAGGGTCGAGGCTTTGGGGTGGGCTCCATAGACTCCACAGGCTTCTGGTCTCACGGCCTCCGACCTGTAGGACAATCCAGGCTTGCAAATTTATCTTCGGTTGTCATGGGAAAGAATCCTGAAGTCTCGAGTCTCCGAGCCCTGGAAAGCACGCCGATTGACCTTATCCTGTCGGGACACACCGAGGGCCTAACCAAGGTCAGGCAGGAGGATCAACAATAACAATACGTCTGCTGCGTGCTTGCATGCGCCTTCGCATAATAAACCCACAAGCAAACCGCAGAAGCTCTAATCCCAAACAAGGGCCTCTGCCAGCTGGGCGACACCGGCAGCCGCCTTGCCAACAGGGGGGGAGGCAGGGAGCCAGGCCTTCGGGCTTTTCAGGTCGAGCCGTGAGGGTTTCCCAAGCCTTTCACCTTTTCGGTTTTGCAGCCCGCTGCTTGCTGCCTGCTCTTCGCGCCCAGCCAATTGTCGGTTCGCCAGTGCGCAGGCCAACAGCAATCCTGCTGCAAGCAGCTTCGTCTCAGCAAAAAAAAGCGGGGCGGGGGTTCTCTGCTTCGACAAGTCTAAGTTGTCTTTAAACTTTAAATGCCAAGGTGTCTTTACAGCACCGCCTGCGCAGACGCGTGCACCCTTCGATGGGCAGTCGAAGAGCGCCGAGAGGAGCCCCAGGGCCTGACGTCTGATGCATGCAACTGGCAACACAACGGCAAATGCACTCCAAAGCCAAGTCGCCCTTGAGTATGACAGAACTTTTACATATGTGGTATTGTATTACCTTGTGCAGTACCTAGTATAGATGCCACAAGACTGCCGAGGGCCCGAGGCTTTGAAGCAGTCGGATTTTCGGATGCAGCGTTGTGGATGAGGCCCCGTGGCATTTGCAACATCTGAGCCTGCACAGTCGGTGAGCCAAGTCGTGCAATCTGCTACAGGATTGTGGGACGGATAGGAAGGGGGCCCGGGGTGGAGATTTCGGGGCTCGGTTTCGGAATCAGAAGCCAAAAAAACAAAAAAGGACTTCGGAGCACGCAGCGATCACAAATTTGTCAAGCAATCGGCCCATGTGCTTGGAGGCACATCCTGGATCTAGGCGGGTGTTTTTGCGGTTCCCCAATACCACAAAGAACAAAACGCGCGACCTCCCAGGGTAAACCTTGTTTGTATTCCCAAGAACCTCGCGGCTCTGCTCCTCGGCCAGAAAGACTTGCTGGACCTCCGGAAGTGCTCTGAGTCTGGGAGGAGTTAACCGGCTTAGGGGATGGGTTCTTGTTCTTTGCTGCGTTTGCTCGACGTGCACGTGCTGGCAACGCCTGAGAGGATGCCGGCCTCCCATCTCGTAAAACAGAAGATCCCAGAAAATCGATATGATGCCTGAAGATCCCAGGCGAGCCAAAGCAGCTTCGAGACGAACTCAGCAAAGCCTGGGGGGTTCAGGGCTTGGGGTGTCTGATCGTTTCGTGTGCTTTGGACAATCCTGGGGTTTGAGCTTTAAAGGGCTATAGCATCTTGTGGAAAGATTCCTCGCGCTTGACTCTGTCAGGAAAGTTGGGCCAAAACTGTGTGAGCAGATGTAGGATTGCATAAGCAAGGAACCCTCGCGTGCACGGAATCATTGCCACCCAAGGGCCTGCCCTGCGCACAAGAACCTGTATCTGTATGCGAAACTCCCAACCGCGCCAAAGGCCAAGTTTTCAAAGGAGGGATTCGAGACAGGAAAGCCTGGACTCGCACGGTTCCAGGACAGACTGACTGGCCCATGAAAACGACGGGTTCATCACACGACATGCACGGTTTATGCTTTGGCGCACTGTACAGTACCTGCCTCCCCCCTCCCTCTCGTTCTTGCTGGTTCTTTGCTTTTCTAAATCGTTCTGTGTCGGCCTCGGCACAAACCTTGTGGATACCACTAGCACGGCACGGCACCGCAGACACCAGAGCTGGCTACTAACCGCCAGTGCACTTTGGTCGGAGCTTCAATAGCTAAGGCTTTGCGGGCACGTGGCTCAAGGCAACCATTGTTCAAGGCAACAAAAACATGGTGTTTGGCTGCCAACATGTGCTGCGATGGGATCGCCATCGTCCGAGGCAGTCTAACCCCCTATCCGCCCTTGGGAGTTCCAATCATGGCCGCAGCGGCCATCTGGCCCGAACATTCGCACTCCATCACACCCGGGTTCGTGACCGGGGCGTGCAAGCGGGCGAGGATTTGAAGGCGTTTTCTGCGACCACCAACTCCACAGCAGCAGAACCTGAAACAAGATACAAACCCGCGAGCTGAACACACCAGTGCAGACAGCTGTTAGCGGTACTTTTGGGTTGGTGGTTTGCGCTGGCCTACCCCAGCGCAGACCTACCAACCCCAACCCGACAGACTCACAGCACAGACAGAGACATGGTGTTTGTCTGCCAACACATGTGATGGGCTCGCCGTCGTCCGAAGCATTCTAGCCGTTCTAGCCCCACGCGTTCGATTGGCAACATCAGGCCACCAAGGCGATGCCCACGATCAGTACTACGAGTGGCCGTGGATAATGTGTGAACCTGGAGGCTGGGGCTTCCGACACTGGAGCCGGCAGCAGAGCGATATATCGACACCCATTGCTGTGCAAACTTCACGCCGGGCAGGTGCTCTTGCTCGTTCACTGTAGTAGTAAATAAGAGGCTCCGACATCCGGCCGAGGCAGAAGCTGGACTTTGCTGCGACAAATCAACATGCTATGTGCAAGTTAGACACACTTGTCTCTTCACTTCCTGCAGTGGCAGAATTAGCCGAAGCACTGGGGCGGCCTAGTAAGCAGCCACAGCGGTCGTGCGCTTCTGCACCACGACGCACAGCGGCATGCAACAAAGGAGAAACTACGATAACAACGCCGTGCCTGCCGCCTTGCTTTGGCCCGGCAGGTGGTGATGCAATCGGATGCATGAGTGTTCCCGCATTTGCTAGTGGAGAAGCAAACTCATGCAGCAGGACTCAAGTCACAACATGTATAGTTTGCCCGATACAGAAAACGATGCCGAACACCCTGATCCTACAACCAGGAAACCTCCAACCGCCAATCTCGATGCTTTAGAGCCGCTTTGTTGTTGCAGCAGTGATGTGCCGGCACGCAAAGCGGCCAGGCCTGTCAATTTGGTGTGTTGGCACTCTATTATTATCTTTGCATGCTCTAATGGTGAGGCCCATTACTGTACTGGTGCGGCTGCTGGTCGTTATCGTCATATACTCTTTGGGCAATGCCAGCAATAACAAGTTATCCTGTTGCTCTTTCGCTACTGCTGCATAACCCTGCCGGGTGGCTCACACTTAGCAGGCTTGGTACTTAGGAACTCTGTCCGGCAACCTCACCTATTACTTCACCACCGACACCGACGACGACTACTACCGCTACTTGCTACTATCACCGTCATCACCACCACCACCACGACGACGACGATTACTACTGCTACTGCTGCTGCTGCCGCTGCTACTGCTACTCCTACTCCTCCTGCTGCTCCTGAGTCTTGCTGATACACTCGCAAGCAGACGTATCTGGCTTGCTAATGTAGATGTTTGATGTACATGGGGATGCCAAGCTACGGCTGACGAGCAACATTCGTGGAATAACGTCGGGGCCGCACGAAACCATAAGAGATTCGACTGCTATAGAAAAATGAACAACTATGACAATCACTTCGGAAAGATAGGCCTAAGTTATGCTGGAGCTGACTTGCTTTCTAGGGCATCAAGGCTGCGGTGCTTAGGAATCTCTGCTAAGCATGCAGGAAGACAAGGTTAAGTGGCTCCTCCGGTTTCGAGGAAGCCGGCGAAGACGGACACGAACTTGTCCTAAGCTGATCACATTCGGGCGCCACTTGACTTCAGGATTCACAAATGGGCATCCGGTGGCCGTCATTTGGCAAGGGCGAGCGATGGCCTATGCCCACAACTCCCACTAAACTCCGTAGGGCTCATACCGTGGCGTCTGTGACAAACTGTTTTGCTTGTTGTCAGTGTAGAACCTTGATGGGGGTCCCTCTGAGAGCTCGCAAAGAAGAAGACACATATCTCCAGAACACTTGAATGACAGGTCTCGCCCTCGTTCTTGATCAGCGCATTGAGGACGCCTGCGCGGGGACACAGATCTGCAAAGAGGTCTCCCTTCAGAAGCCCTGAAGACTAATTGACAGCTCTTGGGACTTGGACTGGTTCCTCCACATGTCCGGTGCCGGAGATGCCCACGGGTCTGGACTCTTGCAGAAACAATCAAAAGCAGAAGAATCGTCTTGCTATTTTCTGCCTAAGCGGATTGCCCTGTGAAGCATCCCAGCGGAATGACTGCAAGCATCTGCAGGAAGGAATGCAGGATGTCCCATTGCACCAGAAAGCAGCAAAGCACATGCGAACGCCTCACTCCCCTTGTGAGTGCAGAGGCCTCGTGCGCGTGGATCTGGTCCATTGGCAGGTTCCTTTCTTTGCTTTTGCTTCGGCCGGGCTCCACGATAAATAAAGTGGTGATTCTGCTGGAGGCTCCGGGCCGCGACCCCTTGTGAGGAACCATGTACATCACGCACACAGAGCCTAGCAATTGTCGGTCGCCAGGCGTTCCACGTAGACTCGTGCGCCTCTATCTAACAGGCCTTTCGACGGCTATGTTTATGGACTTGGGGTGTCGGGCCCCCTCCGTCTTCGCAAGTGCAGCTATGCCCTGACAAGGCCGACGAGCATCTTTCATTCCTTTCCGGAAGATGAATCCCAACAGTACGGCCAGGCCCTTCTCTTGGAGAAAGAACCTCAGACAGCAGATTCAGCCCCTTGAAGCCGTGAGCCCTCATCTCGTCTGTGCTTGAAATCCTGGCTCTGGTTGCATGTGCGTCATTGATTCTGAACCTCAGTCTCGATCTTCAAGCTTCCAGTGTCGCCTACCTCTCTCTCTCTCTCTTCCCGTTTCCTCCCCGGGTCTGGAGCACTCGATCCCAAATTCGCGCAGCTGCCGGAAAAAAGATTGAAACTCAGAACCTGCCCCCAAGGTTTTGGACCCTCATGGCCTGCGCACCTGCCATCGAAGGCAAACCATGGCCAATTCGTCTTTTGAGGGTAGTCCTAAACCAGCCTCCACTTCACAGTTCTTAAGTTCCCTTTGGGAAACTCCAACCCCTGGCAGCTTGCAATTGCAGGCCGTGGCAGACTTTGCTTTGAGCTTTGTACTTGCTATGCCCGACTGCTATGCCGAGTAAGTAGGGTATCGCGAGACTCTTCCAGTAGCCCCAGGCCTCGAAACGTTATTTTTCGCTGGTTGTCTCAGCTTGCCAGTCTGCTACAACTGCCGCACCGACTAGCCGGCCGACGAGAGCAGCTGTAACCCCGTATAGTACGTAGGAATGCTTCAAGAAGAGCTGCGGCTGAGACTCTTGAACCCGAAACCCTAAACGGCCCTAAACCCGAATTTGACAATGCCAGAAACTGGAACGGCCATCCTGAGGACCCCGCTGCCGTGTCTGCTCGTTGCCGTTGGCGACAGCGAAACGCAAAATTTCCTCGGCTCGATGTCTACTTGACAACTGTTCAGGGCTTTGCGGTTTCAAGCTTGTTGGGTTTAGTCCTTAGTGCCTTCGGGTTTAGGGCTGTAGGTTTGTGGTTTGGGGGGCTTCAAATTTAGAGTAGGCTTGGAGAATAGCTACGGCTGGGAGAACTGCAAAAAGAGGAACCTCGTGTTTATGCACTGCTGAGCACGCCCAGAATCCGAAAGTAGCTTCTGACATCTCAAGCCCCAGTAACCCTCGATCTCAACTGGAGCCCGAAGGGCCACAATGGAGGCCTCGGCCTCCGCGAGTGCTGCAGGATCCCGACGTTGCGGTGCCGGCGCGGGCTGGATGGTTGGGAGTTCCAAGGTTCCGTGAGGGTGGCAGTGGCTGCCAGGTTGGCAGTCTTGGCGGTGGTGGTGGCTTTTGTTGATATGTCTGTAGTAGTGATGATAACGATGAAGGCACAAGCTTGTGATGGTTATGCTGCTGATGATGAGGACAATGATCGTGATGATGGTGGTTGCTGTGGATATACATTTCTGGGTTTCGGGGTCTTCTCAGCCCTCTTTGGGCTTGTGCCTGTTCAAACACATGCATGTTTGGGTGTAGCTAGATGCATAAAGTCCGGACCCGTCTTCATGAGACGCTGCTTTGTGACGCCCTTCCCATGAAAGAACTATGCCATGATTGCATGTAGCTGCTTCAAAGCGCAAACACGTTTAGTGTCAATGTTGCATGCTTGGCCGCTTGAAAGTTCCACCAAGGTCGAGTAAGCGCTCGAGGGTTGTAAATGTACTTTTCGAGCATCGTCAGGGACCCCCTGCTGAACCCTAGTCAAACTGGATATCGAAAGCAGTGCGACGGCATGGCATGCAAAACAGTAGCCCACGCTACGAAGCTCTTCCTCGGAGTACAGACAGACTACACAAAATGCGACACAACCATGTGCAGAGCGAACCAACTTTGCAACATGCCTTCTCCATCGCGGCGTCCTCCGAGTCGGGCGACGCGTCCTGAGGCATCTTATTTAGGGCCAGAATCTAGAGCCTTGCCAATGTGTCAAGTCTTGCCAAGTTGCCTGAGCACCATCTGATCCTCAGGCGAACCTTCTACAGCAACTCCAACACCTAAGAGCCTAAACGGCCTGAAGCCCTGAGCTCCAAATGAAGATCGCCCCCTCTTCCAGCCAAAGCTCTGGAACAGGAGCCGTAGCTTCGGCGGCTTCTAGAAGAGCGCCTGGCCACCGCCGGGTCTTGTTTGGGTGCCAGACGTCGCTGGGCTTTCGAAGCCGCAGTCGGTGTGAGCCTCTACGAGTTAGACCGCTTAAGGCTTCGGCACGACCTTGGCACGAAACCAGGATTTGGGGTGCTCAGGTGTCGAAAGCTGGATCGTCTACACATGGTTCTGCAGACCTGAAGATCGTCATACGCATGTTCATGTCCGCCCTTTTCGCGTCCATCTTGACCCATTCGATCGTGCAGCTGCCTTCACCGAGAAGCCGTAAGCTCGTTCGAATGATAGCCGGATGTGTCAGTCGATAGGAGTGGTCCTGCTAAGATGGAAGTGGAATGTTTATGCCATGCTGTGGGGTGGGGGGGGTCTGGCCCAGTGGAGATGCAGCTCTGTGTGTTGCGTTGAACCCAGCGCGTGGCGGGTTTGGAAGCTGGAGTCTCCTGCTTTGCAACTATGACCACTGTCTCAACATCTGAGTTTGTAAGTCTTGAACTCTTTAACTCCTCACATGCTAGACAACAGGCTTTTCGTAACAACATCGATACCAACATCACTGTTATCACTGTTCTTTTGTCAGGCTCATATTGGACTTGTGTCTATTCTGCTTGAGAATTACTCGATTTGTTTTGCTGGTGTTCGTCTTTCTGGGCAACACGTTGGGACACCAGTGTTCTTCGCAAACTGCTCTCCAATGAGCCAGAGCGTTCTGCTTCACAGCCCACTAAACAAGTTTCCAGCTTGCCCGCCATGTAATGTGTAGACGATCAGGTATCAATCAATATTGAGTCCTTCCTCGAAGATTCCGTCCCTGCGATATTCGGGAGGCTTTAACTGGGTGCCCCGGAAAGCCTCCGCCTCAAACGCCAAACCCTACACCCCAGGAGCTGATACCGGACGTTTACGGGAAGCGTACTGGGCTGGTATATGGATCAGGTTATGTCTCGTTTGACTATGCTGCGATCCTGTTGGGGCGCTGGTCGCATGCTGTGCTTGGTAGGACAGCCGTGTGCTCGCATTCGCCTATCGTCTCCCGTGACACCTGACCCCTACTCTTGCAAAGCAGTGTGGCTTTTTGATGTTTTTTGAAGTTGGGAAAGGGGCAACACTGCGCATGGGAAAAGAACCCCAACACCCAAGCAAAACACGGGAGATGTCTGAAGAAACTACTTGCATATACAGCCGGAGATACAAAACTCAGCAAGACGCATGCGATAGAAGGGTGCACAGGAGGAAAACCGTAGTAAACCCTCTCAAGGCCGGTCCTTTTCGTACTTGGGGTGGGTAAGCTTTCCTGTTGGCCGTCTCAGGAATTGGATTGCAAGTGCCTCTCTGAGTATGCTGGCCTTGGCCTTGGCGCTGAGCGTTCTTGCCGTACCACTCTTGCACTATGCTGCGGGCTTCAACTTAACTTGTGACTCATGGCCGGCATAAGGAAAGGGAGAGAGATACCGGAATACCATCGAAAGGCCAAACTTATCGGGGAGATATTGGATAAAACAGAAGTAGATGCCTCAGTGGGGGGATTCGTTGTCTCGCCCTTTCCCCCGAAAATGGACGGAAAAGAAGCTTCACTCATGTTGAGCGGCTCAGTTTACGGATGAGAGTTTCGGGCTATATAAGTATAGCAGAAATTCTGTCAAGTGAGTCAAGTTTTGGCTGCAGCAAGAGCGTCCGCACTGGCGGGCATTCGCCAGGCGCTGCATCTTGAAAAGATATCCTCGGTCACAGTACTTTCAGAAGGGAACAATAGCCAGGCAACGATCAGTCCTCACCCCTGTAGCCCCGAGAGACATGGAGGGTCGAGGGCTGACAATTCTCCAACCAGAAGTTTAAGATACCAAGTTTGGCAATAGCCCGTGAGCCCAAGCAGGATTGATTTCAACAGCCCTGGAACAATTTGAACTTATGGCGCTGACCTAGTTTCCAGAATCCCCCACTCGAGGCCAGGAGTCCCGGCTTGATGAGTCCTAGCTTGTGGTATTCTGAGAGGAAGTAGAAATATCGGAATGCCAGTTCTCAACAGCCAAGGCCCAAGACAATCATAGACATATAAAGTCTGTGCAGGAATGGCCGTGGTACTACTCTATGGTTCAGAGTAGGTCGCGCAAGAAGATACAGAAACCCTGCAAGATCCCTTCACCACAAGAGTTTATGCTGACCGCGACTTGAAAAACACAAGACATCTCAATTTAGCACCACTTCCCCACATACAAGTCGGTCGGTTTGCACTGGAAACCACCGGTTCGGCATTGCACCCTCTGATATACGAATGGTGAAGGTTCACATATTCTGGAACCCATCATTGCGATCCCATGTTTGCCTGTGACCTCCCTGCAGGTGCGCATCTCTGCTGATACGACGGATGCTGAACGCTTGAGTGGCTTCAAGACTTTGCTTAGAGATATCAGTGCCAGCCAGCAATACTCAGAACACCGTGCTCGCAACACTCAGCAGCCTCTCTGGCGACGACTTGATTAAGCCGAGCCGCTGAAGGCCACGATTGCGGGCGTAGGCAGCTCGAGAAACTTAAAAATTGTCTGCTGCTTCCTGCATGCGGGAATCAGAACGTTCGGGGCCAGTTTATAGGAGGTGCTTGATAATCTTCCCTTTGACCTTGCTGATGCACCGAGAATAAAGACTAGACAGGGGAAGAACCCGATCAGACGGGCGCTTCATCCAGTAGCCCGCAAAATCACGGCCCAGTGGGCCATGAATGCCCCAAAGCACTAAATGAACCCTGCGAGCACAGTCATAAAGCCGAAATCCGAAGCTATGGAGTCGCAAGAATTCTGCGTGCAGCATTGTTGCCTACCAGAGCTTTAGCTTTACGACTAAGTCCGGGCCTGCAAGATGATGTGGTGTCCGAGTGTAAAAACGTTTGATCAAGCATAAAAGCCCGTGAGGCCCCAGCAAAGTGGGTGTCAACACCGATACAACCTAAATGAATCGTGCGCCAAAGTAAAGCAAGCGTCTGGCTCATTTACGCTGCCTAGCTGCCCTAGCTGCTCTAGCTGAATTTTGCCGCTCGGATGCTCGTGCACGGCGACTTCGCTTCGCAGCCTTGGGCACATTTCTGAAGGTTTAGTGTTACTTGCTGGTACCGGGGCACAGGCTTGGTGTTGCAGCAGAACTCGTAGCAGCTGCAACATCTTTTCTGCTGAGGTGCACTGAGGTGCTGTGCTCGGGGTTAGGCTAGGCTTCCGTCCTTCACACGGCTGCACCCAACACCGTCCGGTTCGCTGAGCAACTGAAGAATACCAGAACACAAAAATCATCAATCGAGAGGTTTTGCCAGAATCGGCTACAGCCTCCCATGCTTAGTCAAAATAATCCCAGAAACCCTTCAACCTCTGAAGAACCTCCAGGGTGGGAGAAGTGGGGGGGACGGTAGGAACTGGAACTCAGAGGTCCCTTCGAAGGTTGACGGAGGTGATGGGAATGACTGAGGCTTTAGTTCTCATCTGCTAGACTTCTTTGCTTCGGGGGTCGCAAAAACTGTTCAAGCTCCACAACCTTCACCATAAGTGCAACACAGGGCGGCATGAAATTAAATTAGATCAACACAGGAGTCACAGGAACCTCTAGAAGTATTGCTATTGAACGTCTTCTCCCAGCCTGATGCTTGTGACCACCTGCATCGCCCAGTCGAATCTTCATCGGAGGCTCAGCGCACTTCTGGGGATTTATGGCAAAGTACAGTACAGGCTTTGTGTGGCCTGGCTCTCAAGAGCGACATTGAGAATCCCGAACTGGCGAACAGCCATGTATTCTGGGCATATGTACACAGATTTCCACGGTTGCTTTCAAGTCGCAGCTCACCCTACTCCAAACTCCAAAACCACCGAATGACAACCCGCGCTCACCTCGAACATCCTGTTAGCGCCTCTCTGGACTCGTATTCTTGGCTGCCGTTGCTGGTTTGGCTCATGCGACCAGTGTGACAACAGACCAGGCACTTCAACTGGTGATTGCCAGGAAACAGGTGGCGGAGGATCCGCTCAAACGCTGGCTTTCGCTCGGCAACCACCTTGCAACTCCAGTGTTGTGCGGAGTGGATTTTGGATGCTCGCTGCAAGCTCCAGCGTAGGCCAAGACGGCTTCAGGACCAACTTAATGCGGGCTTGACATATCTAATGAAGATGAAGATGATAATGAAGAACAGGATGAGTATGCTCCGTGGTTCCATAACACGTACCAAAACGCCACAGGTTCGGACCGGAGGTGTCGCGCTATGTGAACGCAATCGCTCCGACATCCGGGCTCCTGGCAGAGGCGTCTGTGGACTGGAGGAACTTCTTCTCCGGCAGAGAAGGCCTCGGTAATTTTGCTTGGGCTTTCGCCGAAATTGAACACTGACACCCTTGAGTATGTGAAGGCCCTTCACTGCAGAGTCACACTCCACGGTTTTTGTCGCTCGCAGACTCGCGGCATGTTCGGCTCCAGCTCCCGGAGGTCCGCATGGAGACGGTCGAAGTCGTCGAAGCGCTTCTCCACTGTAAACCTGTGCTGTCGGCTTCTTAAGACTATATGGGCATGCTCTGAGCCTACCCTCAACTTAGGCTGATTGGAAGCTTCCTAACTGTTCAGTGCTTCTTCGCAGGGCTTTTTGACCAGGTATTAATACTCAGCAATTATACCCCACTCAACTCCACTTCAGCCACATGCAAAAACCGAAAGCCATTTTCCCAGCAGCAAGACAAGCAACAACCCAAGCAGCACTCAGGACCACCTACAACGACAACAGCTGCAGCGGCAGCAACCACCAATGCAGCCACCAGCAAGCTAGTGGAATAGAACAAAGTCCACATCGAAGCTGATTTGGCATTTGGGAGAAAAAGCCCCTCCAGCCAATAGACATAACAGCTGTGACAGCAATAACGATTTTCTAGGCATCATCACTCAATCATCATCTCTGCGTGCTGCCACCGCCACCCACCACCACAGAACCATCAACTCCGTGTTCTTCACCCAATACGATCAGCATGAACATCAGCATCACCAATACATCACCATTGCGATCAGCGTCAGCATCACCACTGACTACCATCATCGCCACCATCAGCATTCTCGCCATTACCACCATCATCACTGTCGTCACTAAAGTTACTAAAGAGATTCCCTCACCGTTAGCACCGTCATCATCGTCATGAACATCATCGCGAGCACAAATTAATCAACATCCTTCTCCTCCTCTGCCTCGCCCTGCGTCGCAGAGGTCATCATAAATTTCATCGCTATAGCCTTCTGATGACTCTGGCTGTGAACTTGTCACGAGAAAAACGCGAGAATCAGCAAGCAGCAGCACTCAGGTGCCTGCTGTCGTGTTTTCGCAGACTGGGGGCTTGCGGCCGAAGTCGTTCACCTCCACCATGTACACGGACCAGGATTTCAGCATACCTCTGACCGCTGTCTAATCTTCGAACTCTCCATGAGTGGACAAGTTCGTCGGTGCCCCACAGATCCTCAAATAGGCTGCATGCTAAACCAAATTCAGATGTCGCACATGCTGGGTTGTTCCACATTGGGTCCGATGTGGGGCCCACTTTCCAGTAGCAAGCGGTGCAAAACCACATCAGAGGCCCCAAATGAAAGCTGAGAAATGCATATCGGCATTAACTACACCCCAAGACAACCCGGAGCGCTAGGCCATGCGCCCTCTCCAACGTCTGAGTCAATCGAACAAGGCTTGGGATCATATTGCACGACAGGATTATGACAAAGCGCTGCAGAAGGACACCTTCTTTTTCCAAGTGAGACTCCTAATTTGCTACACATGCGCCGGGGCACTGCTTCGTTCCTCCGTCGTTGTGATTTGAACCCTCAGGTCGCAGGTGGTGGATGCCGCTCAACCAAAAGAGACCCGAAACATCAAAACCGCAGCGGCCACACAGTTTCAAGTCAAGTCCAAACAGAAGCCGGCTCCTGCAACTTGCGGCAAAGCTTCTGTACCGGCAGTGCCGTGTCGTTTCCCGGCGTCCCAGGCGCCATGGCGAGGGAAAAGAAGCGTTCGTCGGATGAGCTTCTGTCTGCTTCGATGCGCTTTATTCAGAGTATCACGGGAACTGGCACTCTCTCTTGGAAGCCGGCCTTTGTCGTTGCTGCATGGTTTCAGGGCTTTGGCTTAGGGTGGGAAAATCGAGGCTAGGGTTTTGGGGGGCTGCAAAGCCCAAAAAAACAACAGCAACTCCTGATGGTGGACATGGCACGGGGATATAGGGCCCGAGTACAGGGAGATGGAGCATGTCCTGACATTTCGCCAGTACGCGTACCAGAGTCGGGTTTGGGTCTCACGTTCAGTCATGATTCCGCAGTTCATTTGGGTTGTACACATGTGGTGTAGTTTTCGCTGTATGTTTAGGCTGTGCAGCAGCGGAAGTGCTTTGTGAAGCTTGCTTGAGGGATAGAGTGAAGCGGAGCTCAACTTTCATGTGCAACAAGACTCTAGGTTCTAAAGTATGCTTTACTTAAGTGATACTGGCATTATGATCGAACCATATTGGACCCATACAGCGGGCTCGGACGCTGCTAGGGCAGATAATACGGGATGTCGGACGGAGCCACTCATTGAAGTTTCAGCAAGTCCAACATCGTGAACTTCCAGTGTCTGTCTACAGTTTTCAGCGACGGCACGGTATAAACTCGACATCCTAAACTGCATTTTCGCGACTGTGCTCCGAAGTTCTGAGAACTGAGCCAGACTGGACCTCAACCCTAGGCCAAGGCCGGAGCTGCAATGACTGAAATCCCCGGTTGAAAAACTGATGGACTCAAACTCAATCGCTCAATTTCGATAGAAGGAAGACCTAGGACCTAGAAGGGAACACCTATTTGTTCCGTGGAGACATGTCGGGTTGAAGACGGACCTGCTGCATGGTGATTCCACAGTGCCTGGTCAACAAACTCACTGGGGAAGGATTCTCGCCGTGGATGCTGGACTTTTGTTTAAGGGTAGTCCAGCCTTCGTGAATCCCATACCTCAAAGACTCAAGGCAGTGCCAAGAGGACTTGGGCTCTGCAACCTCCCATCTCATTCTCAGAACGAAGCAGGCTGATGACCTTTTTGAACGGCATCCGCAAACGGGGGCGCGTCCCTGGCACCTCCGCCAAAGGGGTGTGCAGCATTATCGAAAGACAGCGAAACCCTGAAACCCTGAAGTCAAGAACTCCGTGTGGGTAATCTTCCTGGATGGACCGCGAATCTTGCTTCTGCATCTACACTGCATACCCCTTGAGCGATAACTGTTCCTGTTGCCATTGTTGCTCGGTCTAGGTTCAGGTTCCGTGTGTTCAACGTTGCGGCATTACGGATCCTGTGGACAGGTTTAATGCACAAGCGCTGCAACACCTTGGGCGGCGGAGTGAAGCTATGTACAGCACGCGGCTGAAAGCTGGGAGGCAGGTATCGGCATTGAGAGGGCGGCTCATGGAGCTTCAAAATGTTGGATGTAAAGAGGGGCTACACCTGCAACTCGATTACTGTGTTTTTCTTGATGACGCCCCAAGGATTGATTTCACTTGGCTCTTGTGGGGTTGAAAAAAACGTTATGAATCCCTTATCCCCAAAATGGGTTATCGAACTCTTTTTACTCCTTATATCGTTTTACAGGGTATCAAGGGTTCTCACTGATGACAAGTATGGGGAAGAGGCGTGGCTCTTGGTGGCGTGCAGCATCTTACAACCCATCTGCAGTCTACAATTGCGCATCCCAAGATGTCCACAGGTCCCAAGAACAGGTGAACAACACCTCAACTCGCTAGCTGACACGGGTACCTGATGGCTCATGTCTTTCAAAAGGCACCTCTGTCAAACAAAAGTTATCGTTTTTGTTATCGTTTTGGACATGCAACTTGCCGCGGATTTGAGGTTTCATGTAGCAAGTCTTTCAGTTTCACTTTGCAGCGGCGCAGCCTGCACAAGCAAGTGCTGTACCAGTGCAAGCTGCTTTGCCTCAGTGTGCATAAAGCAATAACAGTAGCAGTAGCAAGATCAGTAGGAGCAGTAGCAGCAGTAGCCGTATTCCGTAGGTAGTGGTAATCGTAGTAGGACTAGTCATAGTACTCAAGTAACATACATTGAATCGTTATCGTTTTATCTTACTTCTTATCGTTGTACAAGCGAAACAACACGAGGGGGATCCTAGACTAATCTACAAGAATCCCCCTTTTATTCAACCTCTTGTGGTCTTTCACACCCTGAAGCCCTGGAAGCACTTTCGCCTCCCCCTTTCACAGGCTTTTTTGTCTTCCCTGCCCCCGAAGCTCAAGAGTCGCAATTGACATCGGTCTGTTGGCAACATGTACGCTGAAGCAAGGCAATCAGCCTGCAAGAATCACTGAGCTTGAAACCAAAGCCCAAGCCAGCGACGTGCCACCATCCCTGAGTCCGAGGTAGACATGGCAAGCCAAGCCATGATCACTGCTGCTCACAGCCCCGCGGTCGGCGTGGCGGCGCGGCCTTCAAACTGCAAAGTGTAGGATCGAATTGGACAGTTTTTTGACCATGCGTCCTGGCTTGAGTGATCACGGCGCAGTGCCATCAAAGCCATCAAGAATATTATCGTGGAAGCAATGTCAACATGTGATACCATCACGTAGAAGCACATAGTAACAATCTCAAATCACATGCCGCGCATTACAGAGAAACTAAATCTGGAAGAATCTCAAGCTCTTTCCGACATGTTGTTTGTAAGGCCCGAGCTTTGCTATTGGAATATACAATCGACATGCAAACAAAGGAGCGGCACTCGGACATGCCACGCTGCCGAAACTCCGACCTGATTAACGGATGGCGAAATGGTCGGGAGGTTCACGTGGAAACCGAATAGGGATGCTACTCCTGACGCCGGCAAACCAGATGGGAGGCGCTTCTCCAAGGCTTCAAGGTCTGTCTGAATCACCACCCGACAACCCTAAAGCTGCGCGGCAGATCACCTCAGCATCGCTGGAGGCGGCAGTATCCCTCCTGCGACGACTTTGGCTATTGCGGATCCAGCTGCTCTAGCTTTTCAGGGCTTTGGCTCGCGTACTACTAGTCATGATGATAAACATACTCATAGCCGCCATCATAGTCATCATACCACGACGACGACGACGACTGCGACTACTTCGACGACTACTACGACGACAGCAGCGACTACAAGCACTACCATTACCGGTACCCCTGACCTGCTCCGACGCCTGTGCCTACTGCTAGTGCTCCTGCTCCTGCTCCTCTCTACTCCTGCTGCTAGCAATAGTAGGTATAATTGTGGTAAGAACAGAAACAATGACAATAGCAATAGCACCGGCAGCAACAGTCACTAACATTGACAATTGAAACAGTGATCTTAACAGTCGTAATAAAGATGACTATAATGGTAGTAAACGTCATGGGCACAATATCTTAAAACAGTGATAACAATAATAGCAACAGCAACAGCAACAGTAACTGTAACTTTAGCAGTTGCAGCATGTATTTTTATTGCTTTGACTTTGTGATTATTGCTGTTATTAGTAAGTAGTAGTAGTAGTAGTGGTAGTAGTGGTAGTAGCAGCGATGATACTGTTAGTAAGAGCTTTCTTGGGAACGACTAGCAAGAAAAGCTAGAATCACTGCGCATGAGAAATCGACTCATGCCGAAGACGATCAATATCATAGCAACGATGGCAATAATGGGCACTCTAGTGCTCGATAATCGAGAGCACTCCAACAGAAGTGATGCAACTTTGCGGGGCATTTTGGAGTCTTCCGGATTCATCACAACAAAGACTACGGGAGAGAAACCGCAAACTCACTGCTGCTGCCGCAATGTCCTACACATGGTACTTCTTTGGCAATGGAGTATGGGGTTTGAGACAGTGAGCAGAGCCAGGGCTAGTGTGCCTTGTGCCTGGAAGCGGGGCTTAATGTAGAAGCCCCGATCCGGCGACTGCCCGCCCTGCCCTGCAGATGACGACGAAGACTTCTCGCATGCAGCTGAACAGGAAAAGAAAGCTGCCGAAAGCCTTAAACCCCGCGCCGCCCCATAAACCTCAGACCTCACATAGCAACCGCTAAGATTCAGTTTGACGAGATGAGATGCGTCTCAGACTTCAGGAAACCCTGCCTCAACGTCTCGAACTGGTTCACGAGAACGGAGAGAGCCTGCGCCTCCCCGGCCCGGCCGAAATAGCGAGAAATTGGGAATTGGGCGGGGGGGATTCTGTCTGAGTCTAAGGTTTCTTTTAAAAGTTGATCTGATCTGTCAATCTTTGAGAGTCGATAAGGTGCCGCATCAAGTGTCGAAACATAGCAAACTCTCTACACAGGATACTACTGGTTTCTCCCTTGTGCAGGTATTGCTGAAAACCTTGAGATCGGGCCTGACGCCCACGTGCCCCAATGCCTGAAATCACAAATTTCCCCAGGGACTATGTACCAGACGCTGCACATCACGAGGTCCACTTTCAGGGCAAGCTGCTCGGCAGGCCGGATGTATCGTGGACCAGAACTATCAGGCTAATCAGTGGCCCACAGCAATGATTCGATTTGTGCTGCTACTTACAACAACTCGAATGTGGCAAAACAGAAAGACGCTGAACAATATCGTCGCAGAGAGTGCAAAGGCGCGCTGTGTGCTTGAATCGCAGAAGAGGCACTGCACACTCTAGTGATCTTGAAAGAGACTGCTGTGAGCGTCAAGCATTTACACCAGCTCTCGTGGCCGCACCGGACGGGCAATACATCCACGACGTCGGAGCTTTGCTAGGTTACTGGACCAAGGCCTTGATACCATGAACTCTCCGTCCACACCCCGCAAATCTACAAACCTGGCATGCTGCGCTGCCACAAGCATCGCACCTGTGGATCATGCGCTGCTGGTTGTGGGCCTGGGATGGAACTTCACGATAAAAGATGTGCTCTCCAATGTGGAAATCTACAGCGTCAGTTTGTCGTGCCTGCACAGCTTTTTCGTTGGAACACGCCCCCTCTTTGTTGCGGCCTATAGGCTGTCTAAAGGACATAACAGTCTGCTACACCTTCGCCCCCCCCATACTCCGTGTCTCAACGAAAAAGATATCGGGCGTCACTTCCAACATGCGACGCAATTTCTGGAGCACCTTACCCCTGCCTTGGGCGGGCTGCCCGAAGGGGTGCCCAAGGCCTGGTGGAAGCCTTGATCATAATCAACAGAATCTAGCAGCTGACCGATGCAGTCCAACACCAATCTCATACTCACAAGCTCATACGCATCCACAAGCTTACACAAGCCATGCCAGCATTGTGGGGCAAAAAGATCAACATTAAGATGTAGCTTGCAATGCTTACCCCTACGACGACGCCGAAAGCGACGACGACAATTCTGACCAGTGCTGCTGCTGTTGATGCTTTGACAAAGGCTGCCGCTACAACGACATGAACAACACACACTGCAACAAGGAGACAAGTAATTAGTGGTAATAGTAGGCGTCGTCGCGTTGGTGGTAGTGGCAGTGGCAGTGGCGGTGGCCGTGGCCGTGTCGGTGGAAGTGGCGGTTGTGGTGGCGGTGGTGGTGATAGTGGTAGTGGCAGTGGTAGTGGTAGGTAGTCGTCATCGTCCTCGTCGCAGTAGCAGTAGTGGTAGTAGTGGTAGTAGTGGTGGTGGTAGTAGTAGTAGTAGTGGTCGTAGTCGTAGTCGTAGGCATCGTAGTAGTCGTAGTAACAGTTAGTTCGCAGTGGTATGACCACGTCTCGAAACCCGCTCATTCTCGATGTCTTTATGTGAATGCCCCAAAAAACTGCTAATGACAACCAGCGCATAAGATCACACAGCAACACAAAAGACTCCTGTGCGGGACTGCAAGAGGAGGTCCTGCCCCTGAATCTTGGTTGAGTTGGTTGAGCTCTAAATCTTACAGGAAAAATACATTGACAATGAGATTGACAATGACCCTGTCGTGCACAAGCATGACTACCACCGGAACCTGAGGTAACGAAGTCACTTGACAAGTAGCAGTTCCGACAAACCTTGAAGGTCGAAGTCGTGCTCATGGTCGCCAAACACCTAGGAGCCTTCCACATGAACCCCCACTTCTTGTGTCCCTCCATGCTCTAGGCACGTAGCCTGACTGTCGGGCTTGCGCCACACAATCAGCCGAGTCTCTGCTAGGAAAACGCTTTTCGAAATCTCTCGACAGCTCCTGAGCCACGATGGGGACTGGGTTGTTTCTTTGTGTTTTTGGCTGCAACCTTTGCACATCTCAGCAGCACGACGACGAATGAGTACAACAGCGCAGGCAACAACATTGCACTAAGCGACGGAACGACGTTGATACATCCATGGTCCATGATAGCATCAAGCATGTGGGAGAGTAGTAGAAGCACTGCAAGCTGTGGTCAGCATCAGGGTCACGATCATCTGTACCCACCGAGCCAACACTGACAGCAACAGTAAAGACACACACAAGAAAGTGCGTTCGGGCTGAGGAAACCACAACATGCACAGTAGTGAGGAGCACCATCAAAATCCTACCTACAACACCAGCATTGACAAGACTACCCATAACAAGTAATGATAATGGAGAGAGACAGCTACATTAGCAGCGACAAAGCAGCTGGCGGCCTTAGAAGCAAACAATAGCACATGCAGAATCTGCGGGTCTGCCGCCACTTCTGCCAGCACCGCCAGAAGCAGTCAGCAGCAGACAAGGTAGGAGGAAAAGTATCCACCATTCGAACCCGATCCAGTAGTACTCACTTGAACCAGGGCTCCATTCTCAAGTGAGAACTCAGGAAACAAGAAAATGGGAAGTGCAGGATGCAAGGCGAGGAACATCTGCGACAACGGCCGGCTACAGTAGCTGGTGTGCTTGACACACTGTGATTGTGGTGCGACCATTGAAAGAAAGCATCTGAAGCATCCTTCCTGCTCTTTCGGTGCCTCTTCTTGAGACTGTTCAGCTTAAGGCCGGTTGTCCAGTCTGACCACTGTCAGAGTTCAAGGTCCGAGGGTGCCACATTGGCCGGAGCCCAGCTCAAACGCTGAGATTCCTCGGCTCGTGAATCACAGATCGGTGCCAAAAGTCTCTCTGATGTCGTTCCATGTGTGCGGCTTTCATGCATTTGCACCGCAATCACCTAAACGTGCTGCCTGGGAATGATCTTGGATCAATGACCAATTTTTTGGTCAATGCGAAGAATTGCTTGAAGACGCAACTTATCAGAACCCTGCTAGATTCCAGATGGAATCTTGGAGTATCGGCATGCGCACGATGTCGTACAAGGGCTTTCGTCCACAGAACCAGGTAAAGAAAGAGCCCTCATCAAGCAGCCGGTCTCCGCGATCGACCTCCTGCTATCCTGCAGTACGAGATGAAGAAATGCATGCAACGTACCCCTGCAGTGGTAAGAGTCATGATGACATTTTTCCTCGACGAATACTACACTAAACAAAACTGCAACGTTCAAGCAACTGGGATGCTGATGTCTAGCGGCACGGAGCGAGTCCCAAAGCGATGGTCCGCCGAGCTGAGCAGCGATCTGGGAAGGGTTGGCGCTCAGTTGCGGCTTTAGGTGCCGCCACTACCGCCGCCATTTCTCTTGGAACTGATGAAGATGCCAGCGTGACGATATCTCTGATCTTCTCTGTCAGATCATTGCAGTGGTTGCTAGAAAGGTAGTTCTTGCTCTACCAGTGTGCATCAACACCACCTCCGCTGTCGTCACCGCTACTTGTGCTAGTACATCGGATGCATGTGCTACCGACGGCTTAACGGAAGGACCGTCCCACGGACACGGACGCTCTCAGGAATGTACGGTGTAGAAATCACCTGCGCGTACGGTCTGCAGGACTAGTGTTTAGTATTGCGTGCTTAGTTCGGTCGCTCTCAGTCTTGGTTGGGATTAGACAGTCTGACAACGCACTCAGTCAGCCACAACACCATCATGATCGTCGTCACCGTAGCATGGTGTCTTGCGACACGCAGCACATCTTCGCCTGCCTGGAACGACACACTGTCTTGGCACTCGCCTGCTCTCGGTGAGATCATGCCGTCTTCTGGATGGAAGTCCCCAACATCTCAACTTCGGAGATTCACCACAGAAGAACCTCGCATCAAGAAATACTGAGACAAACCGAAAGGCATGCCTTCCCTTTAAGCCTTCAGCCTTGATTCCTAGTCCCTAGACAAATCTCCTGCGCCGGAATGCTTCAACAAAGACATGCACGTGGCTTGCTGAGCAAGATGAGCCTTAAGCCTTAAGCCCCGAGCCTTATAAAGGGGCCGTGTTCTCACAGACCAGTATCTTATGATGCATCCTTTATTGAGGGGGCTCCTTCGATAGAACTGAGGCCCCCGGCCGCACTTCTCACGTCATCAACTCCGCCCGGTGCCCAGCCCCAGCTGCCACGGGCCATCTGCAAGGACGCTTCCGGGTTCCGTGACTTCGGGTGTGTGTGTGTGTGACTTAAAAATCCTGCACGGTCGTTGTCGACGCTCATCAGGGCTGTGCAATCAAGCATGAACTTCCGATTCTGCTTCAGTGTACATCAGTGAAACATTGCTGGTGGGTGCGGAGCGGGTCGGGCAGGCCGCACGACCGTGAACCCCATCAGATTCCAGAGGCCTCGCCAAGGAGTTGCGTTCGACTCCATTGCGCATAGCCCGCCCACGCGAAGATCACGGCACCCTGCAAAATACAGTGGAATCTGTCGTAATTCTAGGGTCTCCATGAGTTGTATGTCAGCGGGTTCGTGCTACGACAGCTGTAAGACGTAGAAACCAGAAGCTTCACTGACACCACCTGTGAAATTCATGTTCGCTAAATGTACTCCCTGTATACCTTCTAGGTAGGGACATTAAACAAGCTCGCTGCTGGAATTGGATGCCCCCCCCCCTTTTCGGCTGTGCTGTTGTTGTTGATCCTGCCGGGATTCGGGTGGGGATGCTCCTGATGATAATGACGACGATGATGACGATGATGATGACGGTGATTGATGATGACAACAACGTTTCGGCCAACAGTCAACTGGGTGGATGGCTCAGAGTCGCGATCCTCGTGCATGTTGTTGTTTCTGGATCTTGACTACGATTGACTAACGTCATTTCATGAAGAGAAATAGCCGCGGGAGCAAGTACCCAAACACAACCGCGCTCGTGCGAATAATTCGGGATTGAAAAGAGCGAAATCCGAACCCACCTACTCCCCCCGAAAACAGGGAAGTTGACCCCAACATCTATTCCCATTCGCACATAAGGAGACAAGCCCAAGTCGGGAGCAGGGAACCCAACCCACACCCCTCATGCGGGAAATGGATTCCCTAAACAAATCTCCGGAGAGATGTCTTTGACTTTGGGCGTGAGGACACAAGCCCCAAACCACCCGCCCACTAGAGGAGAGCATTTAGATAAACCCAAGCCCAAACCCAGCCACCCCACCGCGGCTGGGGGGGGGGGGGGGGGGTAGCGAGGATCGCGTGACCATATATATATATATATATATGTGTGTGTGTGTGCGTGTGTATGTATATATGCATATATACATGTGTGATATGTATATACATATGTATATGTGTGTACCTGTACACATTTAGTTTTATTGTATGCATATACATACATACATACATACATACATCCATGCATACATACATACATATACATACATACAGACACACATACATGCATGCACACATACATACATACACTCATACATACATATTACACATTACACCATCATACACCATAACTCTATACACTTTTTATGTGCATCTCTATCTCAATCTCCCTCTCTCTCTCTCTCTTTCTCTCTCTCCCCGTCTGTGAATGTGTTTGTATATATATATATAAGCATGTGTGTGTGTGTGTGCGTGCCAGTGTGCAGTGTGCATCAGTGAATCAGTGCATGTGCGTCGCCTTCAAGATGTAAACCTATGTAACGTAAGCGAAACATTGTGTTAACAAAGACGCATCCATCCAGAAACACATGCACACTCCTACAGCCAAAGGTGCATCAATCAAAACCAAAATAAATGAATGAATGAATGAACAAACGAAAAACAAACAAACAAACAACCAAACACCAACACATGAAGCAACTGCAAAATATACAAGCGCAAAAACACGTAGACCCAGACACATGTGAGTCATGTGGACTTCCCTGCACAAAGACAGGCCTTGCCCGAAAGTGTGGCATCCTGCGGCTCTGGATTTCCAGCGGCCAGGGTTGCACTTGGGAAGGCTTGGGTGTCCGGTGAGCAGAACAATGATTAGAACGTAAACTCTAAAATGTAGACCGCGCTTGTGCGGATCTCTACAGCGCCAAAGGCCAAATTCATGGACGTACGGCCGTGCCTCGCAGGCGACTGATAAGACTTCCTCAAGATCTCCATGTGCCACCCAAGCGCCGCCTTTTTGTGCTCAGTCGTGGGGTGTTTGAGGGGATTCCAGACTATTTCGTCAAACCTTCTCAAACTTAAAGCATAGCTACAGTTCTCCCCAACATTCCCCTCCCACGTCACAAAACATCCACAGATCTCTCTTCCAATCACTGCATCAGCAAGATGTTCCACAAGCCCCCAGGGCCCGAGGAGCACGTAATCCCCCAACCCTCTCACGGCTGAACTCCCGAACTCATACAAGCTGAAGGCTGCGGATCCGAAAGCCCTGAAGACATGAATTGAAATTTGTCCGGCGTCAACGACAGAGCTGAGGGTCTGGGATTTAGGCTTGCCGGAAAAGCTTGTGATCAGAGAAGTTTGTCCGTGTCAAATTGTTCCGGTTTTCCGTGGGTGAACTTGCAATACCTTGGATCACCCTGTAGCAACCTTACAGATTTATGCATCACCTCTAGCCTAAAGCCCTGGACAGCTTACTTACTCCCTAAACCTCCAACCCTCGTGTAAGCCCTAAAACACTACAAAACACTCACCCCGACGACAAAGCCCGTACGAGTCCGCGCCTTCGCCTTCGAAAAGGATTTGGACGCCGTCTTCGGAGTCACAGGCAGGAGACCTCATCACAAGGGCTCGGCACATGGGAGCTCTGAGTCAGAAGTAAGTTTAAGGTTATCCATGGAGCGACGAAGATCTTAGGCCCGGCTGCGAACGACTGGTGTTTCTTGGCAAGTCCATAATACATCACGCAGTAACAACGCCTTCGCCACCGAGCTCAACTTTGTGCAACTTTAGCACGAAAACAACATCACACAATGGAAATTTACATCTGCGACACGCCACGCGGCAAGCGGTGCTTCGACTGGAGTTCACCTACTGCTCTCCGCTGCTTGGTAAGTTTTCAAATCTGGCAAATTAACTGAACCGGGTCAAGAACTGCATTCAGAAGGCCAGGCAAGGACAGCAAACAACGGGTATCCATGATTTCGGGATATGCAGGCATGGGCAAGACTCGCAGATCTTTAACGGCTATCATGCTGCGCAGGGCCCATGGCCGAACAAATCCCCTCGTGTTCCCACAAGGACACATAGGCGAGCGAAGTTGGCCGGAGCTTTCACTCAGGTTCTCGTCGCGGCGCGGGCAGCAATCGTGAGAGAAGTTACAAGACCTGCAATTGAAGACGTCGTCGTAGCTGTTGCGATTGCAGCCGCATGAAGTCGCAACAGGATCGTGCGGCATTTGGATGCAAACAATAAACGCACCTTCAACCCCGACAAGTGCCCACCAGTCTCAGTGTGTCGTCCGTGCCGACGAGCGATGCGAGTCTTGGTTGTTTCGGGCGAGATGCCTAGCGTCACCGCGATTTTTCCTGCAGTGCTTTGCTCGCCCGCCCGAGTGTGCGGTGAAATCTTTGCCCGCCCGAATGCGCAGTGAAATGTTTGCTCGGTTTGCGCAGCAACACAGAGGTGCAGCTTGTGACTTTCGTTGCTCTCGCCGATCGCTTCCATGATGGGCTTTGCTTCTCGCCAATCTACGATGAGCAGCTTGCTTCTTTTTGAATCATAGTGCAGGAGGAAATCCAGAAACTTCTTGTGTCCAACGAACTTGCGTCCCTTCAGTGGATGATGCGCAGTGTTTCAACTCTTCACACGCATGCTCCGAACAGAGATACAGGCCTGCCGCTACCTCAGGCAGAGCAAGGGGGCGAGCCCGAACGTGTAAGCTTGAGACCTAACGAGGAAAAGGCCACAGAGTAAGAGGCAGCTTTTGCACAAGGGTCGGCTAAGCCACCGTGTCCGAATGGAACATCACCTTAGAACATTATGGCTCTTGTTTGCCGGGGCGCGGCAGTCTCTCCAGTAAAGCCATGGCGTGGACGTGGCGTGGCTTGACCTCGCAGCTCTCCGCACAATTTAACCTGTTCAGAGTCCAAAACTTGTCTAGGTCTGTGCAGAGAGAAAGTTGAACCACAGACTGGGGATTAGAGGCACGACGCTGTTGACATCGGAGCTTGTACCCATATTGTCTGACGGTACATGTTACATGTAGAAAAACGGAGTGTGGAGGGTTTCCTCTACAAAGTATTGCCAAGCCAAAGGTTTGGAGCTTTGGGGCTAAGGGCCTTAGGAGTTGCATACGCGTTAAGGCTCATCGCTTGACTAAGCGTGCGATGCATCCAACAAACGTGTCAGAAAAGGCTTCATCTGTCCGGTTTAGCGCAGGCATCTTCAGTACGCCTCTGGCTGAGCTGCTTCAGCGGTGGCCGCAAACTAGATCGAGAAAGCTGCTATGGAGTAAGAGATCACTCGGCACTCCATCCCGTCAAACCCTGTGCACTTCGAGCATGGCTTGTGCTCGCACTGAAACTGTTTCCACTTGGGCTGCACAAGCTCAGACATCTCAAGCCCAATCCCCAAACATGTCCTTGCATGCCTAGCCACGGGACCCCCATTCATCCAAAGCAACTCCTGGGTTTCTCGCGTGGGCTTTTGAAGCTTCGGGTGTCGAGGTTCAGGCTTCGAAGGCTGATGCTTGAGTTTGATGGCCAGCGCTGCAGCTTTGGAGGGATCGGACCTGTCACTGGTGGCACGCAAAATACAGTTACCTGCCAAGTCGTGAAGGGCCTGCCCGGTGCTCTGCCTGTTTCTCCAACTCTACACCTTAATCAATTGCATCGTGCATGAACAGTCATTTACGGTCCATGCACGATAGAACTGGACAGAACCATCACAAAGCTATTGGAACATTCGGCAGAATTCATAACAAAACGCTAGAATGTGTAACCTGCTTAGAGTGCTGAGCGTCGACGCCCTTCGCTTCGGCATTGTCGAGTTGCTCAGCTGCGACGTCTGTGGATAAACACTCCTTGCACGGTAGGCTTGGCGTGCCACCCCGGTAACGAAAGGAGTGGAGGGCTGGAGGGCCTGATCAGACCCTGGAGATGAAGTCTCTCACGGGAACCCTCAGATGTAGAGGCTCTACTAAGACTATGGCAGCCTAGCACAAGCAACCTGAGCGCCAACTCAAAAAACCATACCGACGATGAAAGACGTTTCGGAGAAGAATCTTACTGTCTTACTGTGCATCGTCTCCACGTCGAAGACCTGAGAGAGGCCTCACCCGAATGCAACACAGCTTCGTAAAAGATCGCCCAACTTGCATGCCCCTGAAACACACCACCACCTGCTTCAAGCCTCCACCCCTTTGGGTTTTGTCTCCCAGTGTCTTAGTTTACGGTCCGCATGTCGCGTGCGAAATCTTCACAAGAGCAGGTCAGGTCTTCCGTCCCGACTGGCACTCCGAACAGGATACTTCAAGCTAGTCAATCTGCCCCGAGTTCACAAATCGTGCATGAAACACCTGTGACATCAAAGCCAAATCGTCCCCTGCAACCCATCAATTGGGCCCGGGAAGCGATGTTCGGTGCCTCCAAAGACCTGCATCGGTTGTCTCAACCACTGCTCGAAGGAGGAGCCGAACTGTGCTTAAGAGAAAGTTAGGGGCATCGCTTCTACCGTTCTACCACTACGCAGTGTTCCCCTCCGACCCGGGCTGCAGCCCCTCTACCCTGTCTCGGGAGGGTGATCACCATTGGTGAGAAAGGTGTACGGGTGCCCGCTCGAGATACCGTTACCACCGACCTACGCGAAGCCTTACTGTCTTCTCGTACCCCCCGATCAGAGCAGAACTACACCTCCCAATGTCAAGTCAAGCCGGCCTTGACAAATTCACGCCGAGGACAACGTCGCCTTGCAAGGCAGGACAGCCAAAACAGCCAGCGAATCTGGATCAGGAGGCCCTGAACTAAGGTCTAAGATCTGCAATGCAGTTCCTGAACGGTGAGATCTGCAGTGTATGTAAAGGGCCAGAACGAAAATATCTCTAAACCTTATATATCCTACAGGCACCAGGCATCGAGGGTCGAGACCCTTGCACGCCCAGGTGTTTCTGTGACTAGCCTTGTGGCTTGCAGCTGTGGGATCATGAGTGCAGATAGGAGGCTGCACCACTGCTCCCAACTATGCTCCTGCTTCACGTTCTCACTATGCTGCACGCCTGGTTGTACAAGAAACTTTCAGAGGCGCGAATTTCGGACAACCAAACCCGAGCTGTCAACATCCAAAACACTCGGAAGCGTTTGCACACCGCAATTGCCATTCAATTTCTGTGTTCTGCAACCCAATCAGACATCACGTGAGATTCTGCCCTGTTGAACCCTAGCCCGAACTAGAGTGCCCGGGCTTTACCTAAGGTGCCTCAGCTCTGTTTTTTCCTCATCAGCATCGCCTCTAGCATGCATGTCCGCCCGTGCTTGGGGGGTGGCTTGAACGACCTTTTCGATTAAGGGATTCTGAAAATATACAGGGATCAGCGCGCTCATATTTTGAACATCTTGTTTTACCATCTGCACCTGGCGAATTTGGGACCTTGGACTCGGACACCAATCAGGCTTGCATGCGCACGGGCCGCACTGCCTGTGCTGACCTTGTCAGCGTGGTGGCAAGTAAGCGCGGCAACCGAAACCGGCGAGCTCCGGCTCGTGCTGCCAAGCCCAGAATCCAATTAAGACGAACACCGAGCAAAACAGTACCACCCAAGTTCGGCTAGCGGAAGACCGCGCACACACAACCGTCCTAATATCCGGATCCCGCTCGGCTGCAGTGTTCGTGCTACTACGGGTCTCGGATGTCTGCATCCGTGTACCCCGGACTTGCGAAGTTGAATTTTAAAGCGGCGCAGACTGCACATCCACCTCCCCGGTACTTCGCTCCGGGTTGAGACCCTATCTCTTGTAATTCAGCCCTGCCTGGTTTCAGGCTCGTATTACCTAAAACTCTGGTGCAAAACTATATGCCTGCTCAGCCCGCTGTCATAGCGTTTTCGGCGGCCCTCAACAACACCGTCGATGTCCCTCAGGCCTAACTCTAAGCAGTTGCACACCAGCTTCGTGTTTCCTAATAATGTGAGAATGCCCCAGCTATCCAAGCAGTCGAGGGAAAGTTTCGAGATACATTTCAGGAGCAACAATATCATGGTAGATGTATCGTCTACAGCATGGATTACCTGGGCTGCACTCTTTGGAACCTGTCGGGAATGAACAGCAGCACCGGGTGGCAGAGAGCACGCTGCAGAATTAGCTGCACTATTGAGATTTTGCAATCGTGGAGGTGCGCTAGCAGGCGCAGAGTGGACTTCCCAACACAGCTTCAAAACCTCTTCTCCTTGAAGCCTCGTTTGCTCTTTTGGGCCTCTACAGCTGTATGCTATGCCTAGTGGTAAAGGCACTAATACCAAACCTAGTCCTGCGCTTGCTGCTCCTCCTTCTCCTCGTCCTCGTCCTCGCCGTTGTAATCTTTACGATCCTACATTCTCATCGGCATCGTCTTTCATGCAGTGGTGGGCGCACTGGCAGAAGTGCTCACGAGGGTAGTGATGGTTTTGACGCGAGAATTAATGAGAATACCAGGTCTACTGTAAGTGCCGATAAAGATTACGTTAATCATCAAGTCCGACAGGGGCAAGCAGCATGAACTGAGAATGATGGGAACGGTGTCGATAATGATGTCAGCACCTGTGGTCCTAAGCACAGTATCGGGAACTGTGCGGTAGATGAAAGGTCAACCAACAAGATTTGACCGACGCACCTTTCCCTGACCCACTGGAAGATGTCCGTCAGGCAGGGTGGCCAGTCTTGCTTTTCACTAAGACCTACAATGAGGGTGCACACGCAGTTCGCCTTCCTTTCGGCCTCACCGTGCAGCGTCCTGAAGCGTAAACCCATAATGCCTAGAATCCTAATGGCGCCCCACACCCTTTAACCAAAACAGTCTTCTGAGGCCTGAACCGCAAGAACTACGAAGATGTTCACACGACCCGTGGAGTAACTGTACATTTTACGGGTTCAGACCTGTGAAGGCAGGAAGTCCCAGCTTCTCTTCTCACTCGCTCTCGCCTGTTCGGAATCAGCTCGTTGTCGAATCTTCAGAGGTGAACTGTGAACGTGTTAGGTCGAAAGACGAAGTGTCCGACATATACGGAGCTATCTAGAACCGGGTGATGGCGCCGTGTAAGAGCAGAGCTCGTCTGGCTCTGCGGCTTTGCGAAGCCTGAGCCGAAGTGGAGTGTTGATTTGTCGAGAGCTTGGATGTTCCGATGATTCATGCAGTTGGTCGAGCTGATGACGAAAGCGGCAATGAAACGAGGTCTACTTGACTTGAGCAAAGTGGATCTTTGCAGGGCTGGTCTCCAGCTAGCAGACTGGTCCCCACCCCAAAGGTCCCTAGGAAATTAAGTGCATCAAAAAACACACTGCTGCGATCCGGCCATCATGGTCCAGTATCGAGGACTAGGTGGGATGTGAAGGCGTTCGTTCAAGACGCCTGAGCCCGAACAGTGCCTAAAAGAGCCCTATCCCTGAAAGTCCTCGATACCGTGATTGTCGGTTGTCCAGCTTCCTCGTTGACCGAAGGAAGCATCCTGACACAAAAACCTTGAAAACGACCTACTCGTTGCTCGTTGCGGCTGTCGTAGCGTGTTTTGCATGGTGCCCACCAACGAATACGCAAGGCTACCTGGACAACCAAGGATTAGTTCAAGAAGAGCCCTCCGGTCACGCAGCTCACAGGGTGCCGGCAGAAAGGGCAGCTTCGACTTGTCTGGCGCTCGTAGCAGCCTCGTTCTTTCGAGGCCGTTTTGTTGTACCCTACGGGTCCGACAACCTCAACCATCCAAGCCTACCTCAACTCTCGAGCTTAGTGTGGCCGTGGTGTCAGCGGGATTCCGGTTGGATCGGTGCGGACGTCGGTATCAGGCGTAGGGCGTGAATGATTACTGGGAAACTTGAGAATGCCACCTGGGATGCACTACGACGTCCATGTCACTGATGGCACAACCCTGAAGCCACAAACTCTACTTACAGGATCGAGGGAACCAGAAAATCTGTTGTCTGACCAGGGACGAGAAACCATGGAGCCCCCCGCAGAGTAGAGCAGAGTAGAGAGGCACCCTCCCCCAACTAAGCCCCTCCCGAGCAACCGCTGCAGAGCACGTGGCCACAGGGCGCCAGCACGATCACAGCCTCTCGGGTTTCGGTCATTTGGGATTATCAGTAGAAACCATCAGAATACTGAGGGTCCTACATTGGGCCCTAGACCTTTGCATCGCAAAGCCCCGAGTGTTGCGATCTGATTAGTGGTGAAAAAAGCCTTTGTTGGGATCGCCTGCCAGAAATAAGGCTGCGACCACTATGGCAACGGCCAGGATTACGACCAAGTTTAGGCCGGGCAGCGAAAACGACGACGACGATGGCGACGACGAAGACAGCAAACGACGACAGAAACAACCACGACGACGACTGCTACTACCACTACCTACCACTACCGCCACCAATACCACGACCACTACCACTACCATTAACACTACCACTACAACTCCCACTACCACTACCACTACCACTGCAACTGCCACCACTACTACGCTACTACGACTACTACGGCGACTACGACGACGACTACTACTACTGCTACTGATACTGCTACTGATACTGCTACTGATACTGCTACTGCTACTCCCAGGCCACTGAAGCAAACATGGGCACAGAATATGTCAAGCGCTATCCTGCCACGGTCCATGCTGCGCTGTTCCACTGCTACAGCACGGGCATACAGCCTGCAACCCTCCCAGGTCCCGATCCGTCAATCTCACGAAGCGACGAAATAAGAGCCCCCAGGCTGTGGAAAAACTCCTGGACGGACATAAAAAAGCTTGCGTGCTCATTTATTTAATCTCGCCTCTCTGGTATGTTCAGGGCCAAAAACGAGAGCTTACACCAAGCGTGTATGGCCCGAACTGACAAATTGTTGGCAAACATTGCGGCGCCCTGCATAAGGCAAATGATGGCTTCCCAATATTCGTTAGGGGGTTAGCGGCTGTGCGATAGCTAGGCCAGGTTGGTGGTCGTTATAGTCTGGGCGCATCTCAGAGATGTTCAGGAAGGTACATTGACATGAACAATGCTTCTCCGAGCATTGCAGCAGAGGTGGTCTGCAAACTACATCAGCCGTGCCTTGCTTTCGCTGCAAATGCCACAGGTCTGCTCTACCTCAGGGCTCGCGAGCATCCGGCATCACATGGAATGCAAAATGGACGATTCGCGGTCGGCTGGTTGTTGCATCCGTTCCCAACTGCGCTCCTCGATTCTGGGCTACAGCGAAGGAACGACGCTCCTGTTAGCAATAGTGGTCAAGGTGTGGGAACAAAACTTTTCAATTGAGAACAAGAAAGTTGTGAAGACATATTGAGAGTTTGTCTTAGAGGGAGACTAAACGTCGGCAGGTGCACTGAGAACTTTGCTGTGACAGCTCTTGGTTTGGATATGGAATCGCGACTGCGACTTACTCAGAATTACGCCCGAGATGAGTACCGAGTGAGTGTACAAGGAGTTTCTTGGACTGGGGATCAGGATCATGTTCCGATCGTCGACAACTTTGTATCTGAGGTTCACATGATGCAAGGCGTACGATGTATGTTAACATGTGAAGTGAGTACAGGCAACAACAACAACAACAACCGTAACCGTGACAACAAACACAACGACGACAACCACACCAGCAGCAACAGCAACGGCAACAGCAACGGCAATAACAACCGCAACCGCAACCACAACGGCAACCGCAACAAGCAACATCATCAACAACAAGAGCAACAACAACAACAACACCGACAACAGCAAGAAGAGTAATACTCATCATACGAAGAATAATAATAACAAAGACAAACAATAAGAACAAAAAGTCAAAACAGTAATGACACACACAAAATAACATTAAGAGAAAGGAAAATAACAACAATAACGACGACAAGAACAACGATGACAACACCAACGACGGCAACAACCGCAACAACCACTACAACAAGAGCACCACCCCCACCCACCACCAACAACAACGACAGCAACGACACAGCAACGACAGCAACAGCAACAGCAGCAGTTGTTATTTGCCCAGGGTGTAAGCGCGGAACCCGTTTTTGCCGAGCGGCCCCCCGAGCACGCTTCACGGGCCGCTCCTCACTCACATCTTGCCAGGAAGCCTGCGCTTCAGGCAAGCGAGGTTCGCCGCTGACGGTGAAACGTGGCCAGATTCTTCAAGTAGAGCTACCGATCATGGTTGTGTTTCTGCCAAACTAGCTGTGCCCCTGCAGTACTCAGAATCGCGTCGCCCACATGTTTCACTCGAAAGTACTTTCCTTTTTGGCCGAACACACCCTCTGAGTCCTGAGGGCTGTGTAATGAAACCTTGCGCTGGCTGGACCTGGCGACTGTGAGATGCTTGGGCCACTTTATAGCACGGTTCGCGGTTTAAAGTTTCAAGCATAGTTCTCAACTTAGGGTATGGAGTCGGGCAGTTTTGGTACTCCCAAACCCCACAACCTCAAACCTTGAAGAATCAGTGTCATGGTCATCATCATATTCATGATGATGACGATGATCATCATCATCATCATCATGCTCCTCATTGTCCTCCTCCTCCTTCTCACCGTCTTCTTCATCATCATCAACACCAGGTGAATACCGATTCAACAATTCGACAGACAGCATATCACCCGAAGCCCTGCAGGAAGCCTGGATGATGAAGTTGTGGAGGCCGGGGGTAATCACCAAGCTCTGAAAGCCCAGGCAGCCGAGCTCCTGCCAAGCACTGAACCCCAAACCCAATGCTGCGTCTCTTGACCTAAAAGTTCACAGCCTTCGTCGGTTCCTTTTCTGGTGGCCCTGAATGTGGGACGTCCACGTTGCATTTTGGTAGCCGCGATTTCGCATGTCCATAATCTCGAATTCACACACTCTGCTGAATCTCCTGTTCCTCCAAGCACCATCGCAATCCCAAAACTACAAACCCCAACCTATCAGTCCTAAATGAGGAGTGTCGAAGTCCGAAGTCCTGCACCTTCCAAGCCTTAAGCCGTAAATCCTAGGCCACGTCCTGCTCCAGCAAGGTTTTGTCGAGGCCCCGGTTTGACAGCTGCACCCCAAACCTCGGTTCGATCGTTGGTTTGTGTGTAGTACTGTCGTGCTTTATTTGTACACTGCCATGGTGTCGTGTTGCAGTGCTGTTCGAATCCTACGGCTTTCTAGCTGAAGTCTTGGAGGGTATATGGTATGTACCAGCTGTGGCTTTCCGTCTGGATGCAGCGCTCTGCAGGTCAGCATTTTGCGGGAGCTTGTTGAAGTCTGCTGGGGGCTCCGCAGACCATCCTACCCTCCCCCTCTCCCGTGGGAAAACAAAAAACATCACGGCCAGACCGGCTACCTTCAACGACGCGTGGGGGCTGCAGATGGAAGCCGAGACATGGAACAAATTTCCCAGCAGTAACAACAGATCTGTCTGCGGGTAGTGTGAGAATTCGAGGAAAACTTCTCAGAGCAGGGCTTCGGAAAGCGAAAGGCGAAAGCAACCTTGGGGCTCCTTCTAGAAATGTGCAAGGGTCGGGTCTGCGCTGCATAAACACTGTAGATCGCCATCTCCCAAACCCTCAACCCCAAGCCCCAAGCCCTTAAACTCTCATACAAAGCATTACAGGGAGGTCGTCCAACCCCAACAATCAAAGCAGCTTCCTCGGGCCGGTGTTGGCGGTGAGCAGGTAGCTGCCGAGCCTGCATTCACTGCCGTAGGAAGCCCGAGACTTTAGATCCTCAGAGCTTCCTCGAATCCTACCATGGCCATGGCCCTCCGCATCGAGTTTCAGTGGTTTACTCTTTGGGCAAGCTCAGATAAAGCCACGGCACTTGCTCTCGCGACAGCATTCCTCCTTGAACTTCGCCACTTCGCCTCCCACCTCACAGGTGGCGGGTGGCGCGTTACTCAAGCATTAGAAACGAGAAACAACAGACCTTGTCAGAAAGGAATCATCTGAATGGGAGAACGACGGTGCAGATGCACGTCATCTTATGTCTCCACTTGTCTTGTGTGCTTCCTTTCAGACTTCAGGCGCGAGGATTGCTTCGTTCAACCGATCATGGTCCAGGGCTCCCGCCCACTCCTCGATCTTCTGAGCTTCTTCCAGCGCCATCCTGGCTTCTGCTCGCGTGTCAAGTCTTAATCAACAGAGCCTGAATATGGGGCTTCGTGATTCGAGGCTTTGGCCATGTAAGGTTCCACATGACCAGATTCTCAGCTGGAAGCTTCCGATGTACACGTTTACGAAACCTTCGTCACACTTCAATGGCTTCGGCATGCAGAGCATTCCAGAAACGCTCTGCGAGGGTCTAGGGCGGAAACAACAGAGGCTGAAAGACTAGACAAGGGCCTGAACAACGAGAGCAAGGTTGTGGGGTCGGGGTAGGCATGCTTTGTGTCCTTAAAAAAAGGCAAGACTTTGACGTTACGATACCTATTATTTTGGATCGACGGAGCCTCCTTGATACAGACACTTAGAACGACCACCCCAAACGTGTTCAGCCTGTGTGATTTCGCATGTTAGATTCCTCTGCACGTGCGAAAGCGCCTCAAACTTCCAGTGTTGTGGCCCGCTACTGCACAGGATGCTTAAAACCCTGTCAGCCGCAAACACCAACACACAACCAAAGAGCCTGCTGGCAGCCGAGATGCTTTTGGTTGGTTGCATCTGCCTGCTTCATCAGCTCGAGGGCAAACGCCATGTTCCTGGTCATCACGAGAACTCCTCTCACATCAGGCACCGAGCCTCAAACTCTCAACCCAACTCGCGCAAGCGCAAGTGGCGATCAATTGGACAAAGGCTGCACACAAGGACAATCTGCCTGCATGCACGAAACATGAAGCCTGTAATGCTTCGTTCCCATGCTGACCTACATTGCAACTTTTCGAAAGCACCCTGTGCCTGAACTCTGAAACCCAACCAGAGTCTGATTGCAAGCCAATCAAACTCAATTAGCCACAACACCATGATGGACCGTACCGAGCCCCGACGAAGACCAGTCATGAAGCCAGGCCACTTCGGCTATGAAATGAACCAAGACCGTGAAACTCGTAAGGGTTCCTCGATATTTCTGGTAAATGCACGCACTCCTATTTTCTCCATAGTGAAAAAACGGCATTCATCACAGCTCATGCTTATTTGCAGCCCCAACAGTAATATCAGGCCTCAAGCAAAGGCGCTCCGCGGGAAGGATGGAGGTTTCTGCTGGGCCAAAACGGCTTGACGGCTTGAGGTTGGCCGAGTGTGCAACCATATGGACCAGACTACGCCACTCACACCACCCCGCACCCGGAGAACAAAACGACCCTGAAAAGAATGGGGCCTCACATCCTAGACGAGCACCTACAAAGCACTGTGCTTCACTATATTGTAGGAATATTCGATCCTAAAGCCTTCATAAAGCTAGTGCCTGGGACTAGTGTCAACGCTCATAGCCCCACGGCTGCCTTTCCGGCATATAGGAAGAATGATCCAAACATAGAAAGTACAGACGAAGACCTCCCTGCACATATTATTATCATCTACGGTTTCAAGATCACTAGAAGCTTTTAAGGCCAAACACCACGTTCAGCTCAGTGGCTGCCGTCTTTGGCCCCAGGGGAGATGTCAGTGAGGATGTAGACCTGGCCACGTTGGTTGAGCCCCAAAACCCGGAGAGCCGAAAGTATGAGCCTGAGATTAGCTTTCGGGGTAGAGTTCAATTACAACTGGCTTCCGTAAACCCAGCCTAGCGGCCTAGCAGAGGTGTCCTGAACCCCTTCTGCACTCCACAGGCCCGGAGACTGCACCTCCTGCCATGCCAAGACCTCCACATACCCATCCGGACAAAAGGCATCAAACATCAGAGACGACTGCTTCTGTTTCTGGGGAGACTAGGAGGAGGACGACGGCGACCACCACCCCACCACAACCACAATAACAACAGCAACCAACAACCACAACAATAATGACAATGACAACAGCAACCGACAACCACACCTCCAAGGTGGCGACTACCGTTCTTTGGCATGACTGTTGAGACTGGTAGTACTGGTGAACATGACTGGCTCCATGCGAAAGAAGTAGACCATCATGATACAGGTGAATGCAACAAGCTGTAGTAGGACGACTACAAGCCCCGAACCAACAGTGGTTAGTACTGATCGCACGGTGGCCAGAATCCTGCAAGAACGGCAATAGCAATAGCACCTACATAGTGAAAAAACCGATAAGATGCGAGAAGCAGCCCCGCCGCCCCTTTTCTCAGTCCTCAGTCCTTTCCGAAGCGAAGTATGAGCTTTTCTATTAAAGCCCGAGATGGGCCACTCTCCTCGGACTTCCAGCTGAGGGTCTGGCAGCGCTGCGGAAGTGCCTCTGTGAAACTTCTTGGAATCTGGGTTCGAGGCTCAGGGGCTTATAGGGCATTGCGATCTCAAATGACGACGATCATTCAGAAGCCCTGAACTCATCACTAACCACGAATGGTCACGAATAGTGCAGCACGGATCTCTGGCCTACCTGCACGGACATCTTCTCCAGGGTTTACATATCTACGCATCGATGAAGGCTTTGAAGCATTACGTCTTGATCAACCGCCGCCGAGCTCGCACAACCCATGACCAGCTCCTACCCCAGGCCCCTCGAAATGCCGCACCAAGCCGCTGCAAGGACAGCGACATAGACAAACCCACACATTCTCGTACAAGCCGAGTCAAGAACCTAGATCCTGAACGATCTTTCTGCTATACTTCGCAAGTCTTAGAAGTTGGCAACTTGCTGCTAGAGGGGAATCACTATGTGTCGGGCAGGCTTGCATCCTTTGCCACAGCTGAGCTCTTCATTAGGCTATCGCACAAAGCAACTCGACGGCGGACAAATCGCACACTTCATCCACCATCACGAGTGGCAGTAAAGAATTACAGAGAAACGACTTGTACAAACCACTTCGGCTCCGCTACAAAGTCACTCTGAAACATAAATTAGAAGGGAACCCTTCTGCACTCTGCACCCTATCGCACTTCGACGGCCAAGACACGCAGCTTTGGCCTCTAGAAAGGCGCGTATGGCCAAATTGTCCAGGCTGCTTGAAGCCTTTTCGGGCTTTGTAGTGTTTGGGTGGTTGAGAGGGCTTCAGGAAGTGCTGTTGATGGGTTGAGTGTTGCAGTATTCAACAAGGGTGCCCACGTCGGACTGGATGTTGCGTCTTCGGTCGGCGTTCACCGGATCCGAAACAATGCAACCCCAACCCCTCAAACGTCTGAGGGCATGTGATAAAAGTAGCGAAAAGACATGCTGCTTTTTAGCTGTAAAGTGGCTTGGATGCTCAAGCACCGGTGTTGACGGTCAAGGACGAAGCTTGAGGCTTTCAGACGTCGTCTCTCGCACGGGCCTGCAGCCGAAATCAAATCCGACTCCTTCGTGGAAGCTGGAGAAGGTGGCTGCGAAATTTTGGTCGTCAGAGCTCTTCAGCGCTCGTCAGGAAAAAAGCAGAAACGAAGTGTTTAAGCATGAGTATCTGTTGGAGCATCTGTGCCCCGCGAGCAAGCCTGATCCTTGAAACACCTGTTTTGCAAGTTCGCCATATGACTGACTGGGTTTCAAAGAACCGAAAGGAAAAAGGAAACACTTTTCAGTACCGGTCCATCTCAGAAACCCGACAAACTCCCAAGCAAAACATAGAAAACAAAACATAGAAAACAAAGCCTGAGCCCTAAACTTAAAGTCCTGAAGTGACGCAGCTTCCTCGAATTGGGACAACTGTACGGCCGCCAAAGAGCCAAGGATTCTCCAGCCGAGCGTTTGGTGACCAACCTCCCGGGCAGGAGAGTCTCAGAACAGGCTTCGTACTAAACCCTGGCCCTAGCGAATGCTAAACCTGCAACGCTAATAACTGAACCCGGACCTGAAGGTTGACAAGAGAAGGCCTTAATCCTGAGACCCTTAACTTCCAACCGAAAGCATAATGAATTTTCGGTGACTAAGTGGCAACAAGCCGGTGGCCACGTCCGAAGGTTGCGCCTGGGCGACATCACAATCAGGGTTTCCTCGAATGGGGCTGTGGTGGATATGATTTTAGAGCACTATAGTGTAGGTCCGACAGCAAACCAAAAAGTAACAAAAAAGGAACAAAAGATACCAGAACTGCCCCCCTCGACTATTTCTGCCGCGGCACCCCTGCGAGGTCCGACAGGAGCGCACCTCGGTCCTGACATGGGCCCAGTAACAGTCCAAACAGCACATACACCTAGGGATCCTAGCCTCGCTGTAAGGGGGCGCTGCAGACTACCGATTTGCGAGATGCTCGTGCTTACGTGGTCTTTTGGCTCCTCGGGGCTTTCAAATATTGGACTCAAGCGTTGTGCATGCTTCTTATAACTTTGGGGCTTTGGAACGAGTCCGAAATCCAACAGCCCCACGGAAAGCCAGGCCTGAGGGGGCAAGTTGAAGGTGCCTTTGCACACGTTGCAGACGAGGTGCCGATCCTTACTGCCGTCTGCTGAGACGCATTGCGGCTACAGCGCGGAAGCCGGACAACCATATAGGTCCTAAAACAGCACCCACCGTCTCCATATGTCCCACGGCCTAAGTGGCACGTTTCGAGGGACCTGGGGGGGCGGAGGAGGGGCTTGAGGTTTGGAAACAAAGTATCGGTTTCATCGAAACAGCCAGGGGGCTTCTGCTCCTCGATCTTCCTCAGCAGGACAAGGCTCTGACTGTTTCAGAGGATCGCCATCTGTGGTGTCTAGAGGTTTTGGGGGGTTGAGGCATTTTGGGGTTTCGCAACTATTCTGGGGTTTCGCAACTAAAATGTAAAGCCTACTGGCTAAGCGGCTGCAAGTTAAGGCTCTAAATGTCATGAATCGAGTCTCAGCTTGGACGACTATGATAGCTTCCAAGCAAAAAATGCGATCTCGACAAACCAAAACCGTGGAAGCCCAAAACTCCCAACCACCCAAACCTCCTGGAACCTGCAGATCTAGGCAGGACCTTCTAAAGTGGCCTAGCAAGTAGAATGATACCAAGCACCTGCTCGAACACACCCTGCCAAAACCTGGTTCACGAATTGATAACTCGGGTTACTTGTCGGACACCACAAAGAGTTTGCTGCGTCCAAACTGAACAATGGGTGCCAGAGGTCCTTCGTACCGTAAGTGCCCTCTCACTGCGAAAAAGAGCCCAAATTTGTTCCGTGAGCCCAACATAAGCCCGAAATAAACCTTACTGGCCTTGCCGGTGCCCTAAAAGCCCATGCACACCCAGAAGTCGTAAGCAGTTCAGTTCCCTGAACTCCGAAAACAAGGGATCCCCAAAACCGACCTGAATTAGCAGATTAGCAGCATGCCTGTTTGAGGACTCCCAGCAAGCCAGGAGGGGGGAGCGGCCCAAGTCTCGGTAACCCCCAAATCCTGAACCCTGAGCCCCTGTAAAGCTTCTGTTTGCAGCAAACGGAAGCTAATGAAACGAACCCGTTAAAATAAAATGTCTGTTGCTGGCCATGGCTCCGGGTGGTTTGAGCTTCCGAGCTGCCTGGGACTCGGCTACAGCACTATCGAAGGCTTCAAACAGTTGAACAAATCCGGGTCCTTGGTAGGAGTGGTCGAGTGGGAGTCACATGCTGAACTCACACAGGGAGTGGTCCTCTTCCCGTGAGTGTTATGGGCAGTTCCCATAGTCATGCCTTCCCTCCTGAGAATCGAAGGTTTGACTAGGTCCATAGCGACATCAGGAACCTCATTAAGAAAACACCGGTTCTGGATGTGTCAAAAACCATGATTCAAATTAACAGCCCAAGAACCAAGGGGGTCTTCAGAAGTCGGGGCATCACGTCACGTGCGCTCTGCCTGCACTGGCATGAATAAGGTGCAGGTCACAATGCTCACCCCCCTCACTCAAACACATCCCTTTCTTTTGTGAACCCTCTGTTCCACTGCACACTTCAACTTATGAGGCGTGGACGACTTGGTTCTGATTCAAGGTAAAGATGTTTATGCTGCCACATAGCCCGAAACCTCGAGTTCTGTCGCAACTCAATCCCGGACGCACGACTTGCTTCGGAGGTACACGGTTCGTTGCCAGCGTCGCAAGCACGAAAGGTGGATGTACTTCTGCGAACCCTGGCATCGTCGCGGCTACCAAAACGAAATCCTCGAAGGAAAGCTTCGATTGCGGGGGATCCTGAGCCGGAACCCTTGCTTCCAACCCAAAGTGCTCTAAACGGCGAGGCTGGGCCTCGCATTTGCAGGGCGAGATGAGCTCCTCTAGGTTCTCCGTCTCCTGTCGAGACAAGCCCGGACTCAATCCAGCTATGACGTAGGGCTCCTAAGGCCACAGACCCTAAACAACTTTTGGCTGCGAGGATCTAGGGCTGGGCGGCCTTCGAGGCAGCTTTTGAAGCTTTGGGTTTGATGATGTCGGCTTCTTCGGCGGCTTCAATTTCGAGGATCTCGGGGGTATGGCTTGCGGAATGCTTCGAACCCTGAACGCAACACCCCTTACACCCGCAAGTTGTGAAGATCGAGCCCGAGGCCCAGAGTCGGGGTGCCAGGTCGTGGAGCTACAAGTAGGGTCCGGCTCAGTTATCATCCTATTTTGCTGAGTCGCCATGTCCCTCAAGTAGAATTCCCAGGCACCCAAACTGAAATCTCCCGGCAGCCTCCAAGACCTTAACCACAGTCTTCGCTCCAAGGCATAAGGTGAGGGTTTAGCTTAGCTGGTCCGGCAGAGAGACAAATTCTCACTCAATGCTTTGGTGTAGAAAGTGACACTTTCCTCACAACGACAGAGAGAAGCACTTCGAAGCCTGAAAGCCTTTTAACAGGCGTAAAGGAAGGAACCTGAACCCCACATATATATATATATACATATATATATATATATATATACATATATATATATACATATATACATATATATATATACATATATATATACACATATACATACATAGATATATATATATATATATATACATATGAGATCCCTGGCTTCTCCGTGCCTGGCCGAAGCAAACGCGGCAAGTGGGAAGGTCGACGGCCATGGCAGCTCCAGTGTTTCGGACTACGACGAAGGTGACCGTTGGCCGTTGGGGCTTAGGCTTGGGGCTTGGGGGGGATGAGAATCCCCAAGAGGCCAAGGCCTGCTGCGCTTCTGATTTTATCTGCCGATAGTTGTAGCACTTGCAAGAAATCTGGTTCAACTGAACTGAAACCTCTCTGCCGCGTTGAGAAAATGGCAGCTTCGGAAGTGGAAGGCGATCTAGAGAGACTACTCTTGAAGTACGTGGTGGTCAGAGCGGAACCCTACGAAAGGCCTAAAAGGAATGAAATGTGTCACGGAATCATGAGCCTGACAATCTCAAAGCCCTCATTTCTGAAAACTAGTAGTACTACCAGCACTAGAATGTGTACAAATAACACCACTGCAACAACAACTGCTGCTACTCCTCCACTCCTCGTCCCATTATTGCGTTAAACGAGCTCGGCCTGACTTTTCAGCGGCCGCCTGTCTTCGAACAGGCTCTGCGCGAAGAGGCAATAATGCCTACCCCTTTCTTATCACCCTGAAACGAACGCTGTGAATACCAGGCTCCAGCTCGAGTTCGAAAGGCTTTTCCTGAATCCAACAGGCCCAAACCCGGAGCCTACAACTCCAGTCTCCAAGCCCTATAACCCCAGCAACACCCCTGCATCCTAAGCGCACCCCAAGGTCCTACCCTGCTGGACCCCTTGCAGGGTGCCAGTCTCCTCCGCCCAGGATAAGGGCCACCGGAAGTATGATCTCCCCCTTAGTCCCCAAAGCCGAAGCGCTGAAAAGTTGTGCTCCGGTGACCCCGGAAGTGGGTGGAGTTTGGAGGATCCGTGCCCGCGACGTGTCCACCCGGGCAATTCGGAAGCCGACTTGAACTTGTGTGCTGGAGGCTATGGTAGCTTAGAGGCTTTAATTTCATCAAGGGGTTCAGAGGTTACACTACGGCTTCCATGCACCCTAACAGCAACCTGAGGATTCTTAATCAGGATCCTACATGAGATCTTGGGAGGTTCAAGCGGCTGCCAGGATGCCTTGGACTCGACATCCGCGGTGAACCCTTCGGGTTCAATAGCTCCTAAGTCACATGCCCTAAAACCCGAAACGCATCCGCCCTGAAACAATGCCAGGGTTCCGTCTGGCAGCCCTCAGCAGCCTGTTGCCCAACTTCGGAATACACAATAGAACCAACATCTTTCTGCGATCCTCCTGTTGGACCTCCAGGAGCAGGGGACCTCTGCCAGCAAAACCCTTTAAATCCTGCATAACTTTGGGCATAGGTCCAGCAGCCGCTCGATCAGGGTTAGTCTGGTCTTTATTGGGAACCACGGTCGCGCTACAATATCGATATAGGATGGCAAGAGCGAAACCCTGCATTCGATTGTCTCTGACAGGACCATAGCCCGTGTGACATGAGTTTGGAACTGGGCTGGAGAGCTGGCCAAACTGCTCAAGGATCTTTGTGCGTCAGTGACAAGATTTCAGAGGCTTGCTTGTTGAAGCGTTACGTTGTCTGTACCACAACTTCTAGTAGCTGCCGGCTCCACTTACACTCTAATCTCTGGATATTATTGGATATCGTGTCAGGTTATTCAGCATCATGTAACGTACACATGCAAACGCCTTCCCACAGAACGAAAAGCCCACGACCGATAAGGGTGATAGATTTTGCGACCGACATGGTCTTGGCAAGACAAGTGGCGACCGCGGTAGCAGCAGCAGCAGCAGTAGCAGCAACGGCAAGCCGTAGAAAGCCATAGTCGTGGCGGCAGCCCGCAGCAGCAGCAGCATGGGCACTGGCACAGTGGCAATGGGAGCAGCAGCAGCACAAGCCGCAGCGACAGCGGCAGCGGCAGGAACAGGCTGGTCATAGTACGAGTCCTCGTACCAGTACTGGTACCACGAGTAGTAGGAGTAGCAGGACCTTTTTCCGCAGGAGTATAAGTATAAGAGTGCTAGGAGTAGGAGTAGGAGGAGGAGTAGTAGGAGGGGACCAAGAAGAAGAAGTAGTGGTGGCACTAGTAGTCGTCGTCGTAGAAGTAGTAGCAGTAGTAGTAGTAGTAGCAGTAGTAGTAGTAGTAGTAGTAGGAGTAGCAGCAGTAGCAGTGGCAGTAGCAGTGGCAGTGGCAGTAGCAGCAGCAGTAGCAGTAGCAGTAGCAGTAGCAGTAGCAGCAGCCGTAGCCGTAGCCGTAGCCGTAGCCNGTGGTGGTCGTGGTGGTCGTGGTGGTGTTGGGGGTGGTGGTGGTGATGGTGCTATAGTAGCAGGAGCGTGAGCAGTAGCAGCAAGTGTTCTGGTAGTGGTAGTGGTAGTGTCGGTAGTGGTGGTTGCAGTCGTCGTCGTCGTCGTCGTGGTCGTCGCTGTACCACAATCGTGGTGCAAAGCGGTAGTGGGCGAGTACCACGACGACGACTGCTGGCAGCGGAGGAATGGCGTTGGTGGCAGAGATGGCCATAATGAGTGCAGGTGACACATGCTTCATACTCAAGGCTACCGCTTGGCTGTTACACTGGTACGTATACTACTGCACCCAGCCACTGCGCCCAGAACTCGGGGGACGCTGGCAAAATTGCTTGCACATTTGCTCGGCGGCTTTGCGGGGGTTCCGGGTTGTCGTGTTCGACGCACATGTGAGCCTCGTCGGCAACCACAACGTAGGATTCTAGGATCAACCCTCAGGCCCCTCTTACGCGTAAGGCTCACCGCTCATTTGAGCTTTTTGCGTGTGGCACTTGTCCAACTCCAAAAGACTGTAGAATCCCTGAACCTCGCTTCAATCCCAAGGCAATTTTCCGCAGAATCCAAATCCCTGAACCCCCGAGCCAGGCAGCCATGCTATGTCGAGAGGGTCATTCGTTTACGAAGGGCCCGGTCCTAAACTGGAGCTCAAGACCCCAAAGCAATCGTTGCCTCCAGTGACAACTCAACTAAAGCACCCGATCATGAAGCCAAAAACCTCTAAATCTTGCGCCGGCAAGGCCGCCCCCTAAATCCTAGCTCGAGCAAAACATAGCAAAGTTAGGCTGAAACAACCCATATATTATTATGTATAACTGTATAAGTGACCCGAAACCTGCATGCAAATCGTGACCGCGCAGGCAACATTAGATCCTGCAGAACTGTAGAGCTTCTTCACTGTTCGATGAACTGCCAGTCTGGTCATCTGGTCTGGGGATTGGAGGCAGGGCAAGGCTCTTCTCGCGAGATGATGAACAAATCAAACGGTGATTTCTGCAAAAGCCATGCCTTCTTACTATGAGGAAGACCGGAAATCTGGAACCTACTGTATATAGGTCCAAGGCTGCACCTTGAAACTACCCAACGTCCAAAGCTTCTGCCCCGGAAGATCCAAGGCAACCTAAATTCGCCCTACAAGCTTGCCCGGGGCTTCGCTACCAGAATAGGGTATTCTTTGTGAAATCGTCGCGTCTCCCTGTCAGGAGGAGCGAAGGTCGTAGCAGTTACTGCCGCTGACCACATGCTTTGCAGCAGCTTCAGAAGCCTATGTAAACAATCAAACCCTACAAAGCCGAACCATGCATTCTGAATCAAAATTCCGCATGGGTCGGCGGCAGGTCCTGCGCCTGCTTCTGGTACCATCCTGCACATTCCATGGAAACCTCACTGCATTCTGCGTACAGGCCAGCAAAGGCCCCCAGTAACATCGTGCTCATTCCTGTGTCTCGGCAGTCTACTGGTGAGCTCAAAAGCACGATAAGCGCATGCGGCTGGTTCATGTACTGCCACCGCTGCCGCTGTCTCTGTCTATCTGTTTCCAGCTCGATGCGACGCATGGACCCTACACCCTAAATTTCGAACTGCATGAATGTCTGGCTCCAGCTGGAGGTGTCCATGATGCACCAGTGACAGCAAGCTCTACCAAAACGAAGCGTCTGGTGTTCCACAGGAAGACCCTGACGCAATCTAACGGCAGAGCATGTCTGCCTAATCGCAGGCTTCTCCATGCACGGGAATGGAAAATTTTGCTCAACTCGAAACATGGCGGTTTGGGCTTAAGGTTTCCTGACACACCCTGAACACCTGATCTCCTGCCTGAAGATCTTGAACCTCAAACCTCAACCGCTGAATCCCTCAACCAGCACCCGATTCAAGGACAGTAGGCAAAGGGAAAGGGCCGCCCTGCTTAAACCTCGTGGCTCCGGTGTTTCAGATTCAAGTCTCTGTAGTCTGTAGGGGGAAGCTCTGCGCATCCCTAAAATCCGAAGTCTTCGGCTCAAGTCTTCGGCTCAAAGAATTCGGGATGTCGTCGATGGCACTCCTGCCGGACGTACTGGCGCTGTTTGTCCTGGGCTCGGCCGAGTGACAAGGAAGAAGGTGCTTGCATGAATTGTAGCGGAACAAAAATCGAAAGCAGTCAAGCCCGTGGCACGGTGTTCCATAGGCAAAGCCCACCCAGAGATCCATTCTCTGCCCTGCCCTGAACCAGAGTCTCGAAGCTTTGCGGTCCATTTTCCGAGCGGGGGGGGGGGTCTGTTCGGGAGAGGGGGATTCTTCTGTCCCACAAACCGATGTCGACCTGCTCCAACCAATGTTTGGCAGTGGCAAGGCGCCCGAGATGTGACGGACTCCAGGTGCGTCCAATCCACCTCGTCTCCGGTTCCCGCTCATCAGCGTAGTGATTCGGGGAATGATGATTGCTGTTGTGATGACACAACAACGACGACGACTACTGGCACTTCTACGACAACTACTATAGTGCTGCTGTGCTACCGTATTACCTTCATTACAAGGGTGGCAGTAGCAATCGCTGCAGGTTGGGATGATGTACACTCATCATATCATGATTGTGATTCATGGTGTAGGATTTGAGTTTAGGGTTTGGAGGCTGAGATGTCGCACGTAGGTTGGTAAGGTACTGGCTTCGGCTCAGGGATTATTGTATATATAGATCAACGAATGGAGCGGGAGATTGGTGACTGAGAGCTGTTGGCCTTGACACTGAACCCAAGGCCCAAAGCCCCTCGGACCTAAAAAATGTCGGCCATGCTATAACCAAATTTTGCCATCCAACGGCATTCTGAATTCAAATCTGGCGGGTGGAAAAGTCACCGCACTCAAGGCTTGAGAGCCCGAAACCTGACATGTCCATCCCTGAATCCAAGGTTTGTGGGTCCCCAAAAACTTCCAAAGCCTTCAAAGCCTTGTGTTCGTTTGGGGGGCTGCTCAGCTTCAGGCACCATGATTAGCGCTGGCCACTAGTATTGTACCAAGCACTCTCAACGGGCCACTATGACAAACCAAAGTGCTTTCGGGAATCCCTTAAGCCTCAACAACTTATAAGCACTTCTGTATCTGCGCTGCTTTGAGGTTTCTCGAAGGTAGGCTCTAAAACCGTCTCGAAAGCCCAAGCCCCGAAGCCGAATCTAACACCCTAACCTTCGTCATGCGGGTACCCACCATATCAACCAAAACAAAAACCCTCCTGAACCCCTAAACCTTCAATCAGAAAATCTCTTTCTGCATGCAGTGGCACGGGCTCTGCGCTACGGTCCAGCTGTCTCTCCTCCGGGTCCGACCAGTCCTGAAAATACCTTTTCAAGGTTTAGGGTTGGGGCTTCGGGTGTAGAGTTTGGGGATTCTTTTCCTGTAGAGTCTTTACGTGCAGCTGCGGGGATTATGGGGTAAAGGATTGGTTTGTTTCTCGGGCTCTGAGATCTCTTTCCGAGCTTAATTTCTAGGTGCTCTAGGACTACGACTATCGAGTCTCGCCAGCATTTACGGTGTTTTCTACGTCCTTCCTACAGCATCATATGACTGTTTTGGGTTCCGGGGGTAGGGCTCATAAGCCGGAACCTTGCACGCTCTACGTGTCAAGGCATGTCTCAAGGGAGCCACCAAGATTAGGCGCAGAGTTTATTAAGCCACTACAACCTTCAAGACTCCTGTGTAAATCTGTCAAGCTGCGATTCCTGCAGCGCTTCCTGGCGACGGGGCTCTACTGCTTAGAGGATACTGGACTTAGTCTAAGTGCGGACCCGGGTAGACTTGCCTTTCTTCTAAACCTTCTTGTTGCTGTACTTACCAGGTCCTGGATCAACCAGACAGGGGAGGATTTGTGTACGATGTCGATCTGAGGCCCGCCTTTAGTGTGTTAGGGATGAAGGGTTTGGGAAGTTAAATCACGGCTTTAGCCTGTTGGCGAGAACGATGCCTTGCGATAGAACAGGGTGCTGCCACTGCTTCAGATGAGATCTTCAGCCACATGAACTGAGCGCTGCGGGCTCGTCAACTCGTTCTAGACTCTATTCTAGACAACGGCTTCGCGGCTTGGGCTTGAGACCCAAGACTATGGCTCCTGGCTCTCTTCGTGTGACTTCGCAATCACTGCACCAGCTGCTTGGCGACTAGAAGAGACCTTCCATCCTCACGGCTTCCGCGTGGCAAAGCCCAGTCCATGCACGCTGGACACTGCCAAGTACAATCAGAGCATTGCCACTATGCACACATCAGCCCTGTTTTTCAGATGAGATCCGCTCCGAGTATTCGTATTCGATTGAGGCCGGTTGCAATTGCGGGAGCGCCAGAAGCACATCCAACTCGAAATGCCCACATGGGTCCCTGGATAGCATGGTCCCTTCTACCTTGGTTCTGATGCTGGCTCGTGAGGCTTGCCTGGCCTGGCAGGTGCACCGCCGACGTGGATCAAAGACGACCTCTGCTTTTCCGCATCTTTGAGCTTTGCGTGGACACGCGTGTGATGCATCCATGCATGCCTGAGTGTCTGTGTGTCTGTGCATGCCTCTGTGTGTGTGTGCATATAGCACGACAGTATGAAACGCTGACTGTGGGATGGAGTCTTTCAAGAGTATGAGCGACCACGCCTGCATCTGCCAGCAACTCTAGCTGACTCTAGCTCCTCAGCATGAATAAACATGACACGAACAGCAGCCTTGGGATGACTTGAGAACACCCGCCCAGATGCGCACGGACGCTGGGTTCTTCTCACCTCACCCTTTCGATGTAGTAGGTCAGTCAGCGGTTCTCTCTCCTCGAAGTTCAGGTCTATATAGACCAGCTACAGAAACCCAAGAAATGACAGATCTCCCAGTGACTAAACAAGACTTGTTGTTCCTAAGCAGCCAACCGAAGACCGTCTGCACATAGCCAAATCTGAATTGTGTCATACGTAGCCAACGAGGGCGCGACCAGTCGTCGAAGAAGCTCCTGTGCAGCCTGCACTGCATCAAAGCATCCCTGAACCCAACCACTTCCGTAGAGTGGGATGCTTTGGCTTGAAGCAGAATCTGAGATTGGGGCTTGGCAGCTATGGCACTCGAAATCCACCTGTAGTGGTGAATCTGTGGTTCACGCTTTCCACCGCCACTGCGTGCTGCAGCCAGCACACCACCCAGAGCTATGAACATCCAATCCGAAAACCCTGCGAAGCTGTTGTTCTGGGCTCTAGGGCCTGTCAAGACGTACCACCCAAATAACAACCTCTTCACATGATCCATCACTTCCTGTGGACCTTGTCAGAAGACCTAATGAAATCCGACTTGGAAGATCGGTGGACTTGTTATGTCAGGTGCAAGGACAACAGACCAACCTCAATTTAGGATTACGATTCTCTATTTGGGCCCTTTCATGACACTAATCCGTGCAAGCCTCTGTAGACTTCCAACAGTCCAACATCTGGAACCCCATATTGAACCAGACTCTACAACCCATGCCGTAAACCCGAAGCCCCAAGCCCTACGATCTAGATGCTAAGCAGGTCGACAGGCCCAAAATCAAAAGCCCTAAACCCCCTAGGTCCCAGGTCCCCAAGCATAGCGAGCATAGGGCCTCGGAAGCTCCCAAGGACGCCGTCCAAGCGTCCGGTCCCGAGGTTGGAAGCGTGCAACCAGCCTTGCGAGCCTAGGCTACGTTAAGAAGGCGGCACTGAAGACAGTTAGTAGCAGTAGCATCAGCAGCATCAGTGGTATCAGGATCATCGTAAGGTGACCGAGATGCCGTCAAGGCCGAGAGTAGACTCACTCATGGAGGGTGCACACATAGGATATGGGGGTAGCTATAGCTCTGCCTGATGTATGTAAAAACAATCTATCAAATACAATGCAGACAAAGAAGTACATGAGTAATTGTATATGAAATGACTATATATGCACAGCGACAGCACAGCTTCAAAAACTGGTCGAAGACATTGACTGCAGCTGGAGGCCAAGACCCAAGGCTTCGAGCTCTGAGGATTCTACCGGGACAGTGTCAGTTTCTGATAACATATCTTGGGTGGTCTGGTACCCTAAACTAAACCCTTGGACCTAAAGCCTAAAACCGAAACCATTAACAGACGATTTGCGTGGGATTCCGTGCTCTGGGCTTGAGGTTCAAGGACCTGAGGTTTTTGGGGGCTTCGGATCTGATGCATACTCATCCTTCGTGCTTTACCGGAACCCACGGAAAGTCTCAAAACGAGAGCGGTTGGGAATCCTCAGAGGACTCCACTGCTTCGGAGGGGAGCTCCGTTCCAACTCGTTTTGAAGATGCAATCTGAAATAAGCGCCTAGCCAGCCGTCTATGATATTGGGCCAGGCAGCAACGAAGTCTCGTGCCTTCCTCGGCTCTCAAGGGATAGAATGCTCGCTACTATGCGAAGGCTATGCTGGAAAGTGCGAATAGCAATGACCATGCATATGGCTGATGACGATGATGGTGATTATCGTGATGCTCATGATATCTGATGATGGTGGTGATCGGATGTTGGTGCTGCTCCCATCAGGCGCGCTGTGGGCATGTGTGGCGCTCCTAGCGGATGCATGCAGGCGCTGTATTTTCGGCAAAGGCTAGCACAGGAAACACTGTAAATACATATGGTGTCGACATGCCCCCAAAATTTGGAATCGGAACCACGAATCCTGCTATCCTGTGTTACTGGATGACTTCCGTGACGCCTTCTGATCTTCGGATTTAAGGGAGCCTCAGGCTATTTTTCCGACCACTGCGACCGTGAAATCCAAGAACTGACGATGCAGCATTTGGCAAACTCAGGGGTCAGGGTTCAGAGGTTCATTTGCTAAACCTTCGCAAAGATCTGAGGGACGATCGCCGTTCGAAGCCCCATGAAAAATAGTCGTGGCAATCCAACGATACTTCGGCGAAGCCATTGCTCTTGAGGATCAAACTGGAGTAGCTGCAGCTACACACAGCAAGACAAGCCAGGCAAAAACTAACGCACGGACCCCTCGGCTGCCGTCAAGGCTCTGATTTGTCACCCATTCCATCTCTTCTTCCGCTGGAGCTCCTGTCGGGAGGGAAGTAGTGTAGTACAGCACAAATGTAGAGTGCTGATTAAATTTAATGGATCTGAAAAGGGGCATCATCGCCTGAACTATTAGAACAAGGCGTTGGGGGCTTTTGTACAATATGTGGAATTGTTCTGGACAAAGAACTGAACAAGGAGAAAAAACTATAGATTTTATTTCAGACTGGTTCATGCAAGGAGCAGGCCCGAAACAAATATCCACGCATGGCACTGCAAATCCCAGCACTAGTAACTATTGTGCAGGATTCAAGATTCCAAGCTTCCATACTACTTGTCTCAAGGGTATTGAAGGGTAGTTGTCGATTTGGGGTGCATGGAGATGACTTGCACGGATGTCATCCTCAAGCGAAATTACCAGTGGCACGGTACCGGAATGTTCACGGCTCTACCAGAAGCATAAAATAGAGGCATGCATAGTCAATAGTCTTACGGGACGTCCGTGCCGTCTGTGCTGTGGATAAGCAAAGATTTAAAGCTCGACTGCTGCAGATGGAAGCTGCAACCTTTCCCGCTTGCTGCTCTGACCTATACACCCTAAGCAACCGATCTACAGCATGCACAGACAGTTGCATGGTGTCGGGCTGTTAATATGTGTATAGTCACGAAGGACGAAGATTCAGACGCCAGTTCCTTCATGAGGCGGTTTGCTTCCGTGGCTTGGGTCTTGCCAGCGGCAACACCAGAAGCCGCAGCTAACCCCACAGCACTGGATGTTGGCGAACCGCCAGTTCTGGTGCCAAGGTTGCTGCACTACAGCGGCGCCACAAGGCCGTGATCCGCCCTGCCACAGGATGTTTTCCCCCAAAGGTCAGGCGCCGCACTTTCCACGGGTTTCAAGGTCACCAAGAAGTACTTGGTAAAACGTTCCACGGCAGCGGAATCCCTACGGTCCGGTGGTTAAGCCTGCGTGCACACGTCGGTCAGCCCCGTGAACTTGAGGCAACCCAGAACCTGCAAGAAGGGAGGTAAGCGCAGCAAGGCGAGAAATCTGCAGAAACAGCCAGCGAGAAGAAAGACACCCGCGCGTACAGCAATGGCCCAGGCAATCTTGGCATAACAAGGGCAACGCGCCACCTCACACTGGCAGACACACTTCTATCCAGGAGGAAGCCATAAACGGCAAACCGACCGCGGGATGTTCCTGTAACCATGGTAGCCACAGTCGGTGTCTGATACTTGCTCCAACCGGAGCATATCTCTGGCCCCAAGCCCGGCGTGCAATCGCACTGCCTGAAACCCTCAAAACAGGAGTTGCGCTCTTGGTAGACATCGGCAACCGGAGCAGCCTCGTTAAACAGACAGCGTAGTCTGGCACAAGCCCCGAAGAGCATCATGAGCAAAGCCATGGTTGGATGGTGACTTCTTCAGGAGTTGCTTGAGTTTGCGAACACGGTGTGCAGTGCCGTCCCGGCCCTTGCCCGTATCACTCTTATGCAAAACAACATCGGACGCAGAGAGATAGCACCGCATACACTTGGGGCATTTGCCCGGCATTCCGCAAACACAGCCGGACCTCACCTTTGGTTTTTTGGTCGCGGGCCTTGTAAATAAAGTGTAGCCCTTGGGGAATTTGGGCTTCAGCATGCGTTTGGCAGCTGCCATGTTCAATGCATGCTGCCTTCGGCGATGGTAGAAAGACACAGAACCGGCGCTTGTGGTGCGCCTTTTAACTTCTGCCACTGAGAGTTGGTAAGCTTCGGGCGCATGGCGTTCCGATGCTGATGCAGACATCTGAAGCCGCCCACCGTGAGCGAAGCACGAGCAATTACAGTGAGGCCACTGCGACATCCGTGCACCGGGCACCTCCAAGCCAACGCATTCTGTGCTGGTGACTCGCCGCAGACCACTCGGAGCCGGCCGCCGTGCTTGCGCACTGCCTTATGCAACACACCGGACGGAAGGTGAGCCCGGTCGAGTGCCGAGACTGCGTCTGCATCACCATCCTCAGCGTCGCTTTCCTCCTCCACATCCGATATATGCGACACAGCAACCTCTGCCTCTACATCAGGTTCGGGCGAAGCACATCGGTGTCGCTCTCGTGCTTGGATACCCGTACCAACTTGACATGCCTTTGCTCCTCCACACTGGAAGGGGCCGCGTCCGAAAAACGCCTTGTTTTGATAACAGGCCGGACGTCTGGCTCCACATCCTTTGCAGCAGGCACAAGAGAACGGCAGATCAAACAGCAACCAAACGATTTCAAGACTGCTGCTGCGGCCGCCAACTCCGCAGCAGCTGTAAGAACCGGTGGCCGGAACATACGAGTGCACAGCTGTCAGTGGTAGCTTTGGGTTCGTGGTGCTCGCTGGCCATTGGCCCGACCACCCCTGTGCAAACCTACCCTCCTTTTCTCCTACAACGAGTCTTTGGTTCGAATATCTACAACATGTGTACACACACTTACGAACCGTTGACTGTCCTGCACGGGTGGCTCTGCAACAGAGTGCGATGCTTTGTCATGGAGGGGGCACCTGGACCTAACTGTACAAACTCGAGGACGTACGGCGCTTCAAGGTAGAACCTCGAAGGCCCCAAACCCGAATACTTTAATCCTGAGCCCTACCTAAGCATTAAATTCCTGCAGCCGAACCCTCAACTTTTAATCCTAAGCCCGAAGTCCTTAACCCTAAACCAAGCCCGCTTACCATTGACTGCCGAGGGTCCTAGGAGCTTGAGAATGCCCTGGACCTAGGCCGACGAATGTGAAGATAAGGCTTCGGATGGGTAGGTTGTAGGACTTAACAAGGCTTCGGCTTCAAGGCCGTTCAGCCTTCAGACTTCAGGGTTTGGCGTTCGAGTTTGGTCGAACGCTCATCGCAGCCTGGGCCTGTTACTCCTCCTCCTCCTACTACTACTACAACAACAACTACAACTACTACTACCACTACCACTACCACTACGACTGCGACTGCGACTAAGACGTCGACAGCACGACTTCAACTACGACTGACTACGACTACGACAACGACAACGACCACTGCCACTACTGCCACTACTGCCACTACTGCCACTACTACTAATACTACTACAACTACAACTACAACTCCAACTACAACTGCTACTGCTACTGCTACTGCTACTGCTACTGCTACTGCTACTGCTAGTACTACTGGTACTACTAGTACTACTAGTACTACTGGTACTACAACAACTATTAGTACTACTAATACTACTAGTACTTCTAGTACTACTCCTACTAGTACTAGTACTAGTACTACTAGTACTACTAGTGCTACTAGTACTACTAGTGCTAGTACTACTAGTGCTACTAGTACTACTAGTACTACTGGTACTATTGGTCCTAGTCGTAGTACTAGTAGGAGTACTAGTAGTAGTACTAGTAGTAGTACTAGTAGTAGTACTAGTAGTAGTACTAGTAATACTAGTACTACTGCTACTGCTACTAAGGAGGACCACCACCACCACCACAACACCAGGACGACTACGACTACCACTACAACTCGACTATAACTACAACTACAACTACGACAACGACTACCACCACTACTACTACTACTACTACTACTACTACCACTACCACAACTACTACTACTACTACTACTACTACTACTACTACTACTGCTGCTACTTCTGCTGCTGCTGCCGCGGTTGCTGCGACTGCTGCTACTACCACCACTACTACAGTACTGCTGCTCTGAAGCACATCGGCCATTGCTATCCATCGATGGATTTGTCCCTATGCTGTCTTGCATGTGCTGCTCCCCTGCCAGTTATGTACAGTTTCTGGTTGCTAGACTAGGACTGTTTCCTGATACAGGTAACACCTATGCATTCTTCTTGCCTTGACTCGCTGGCATGATCCTCCATACCCGCACGCACACCAAACCCCAAACATGCAACACCATCTAACCTGCGGAGAGGCGACGTGCGTGATTGCATCCCGGCTGGGGAGCAGCGGCTTTCTCCGGTACCTGTACTTATGCTTACTATTGCAAAGCTGTGTTTCCATGCATCACCACCCTCTGTGGTACTCTGTTTCTGATGTTAATATCGTTTGTGTTGCATCTTACTATCGTTCTCTTTAGGATTTGGGGCTCAGCGTTGACGGCTTGGTTGCCGTGAATGGGCTTCACGAATCTCATCCTCCCTACAGGTATCGGACACGACCAGGCTGGGGCTATCAAACGTGTTCAGTTGGCACGTGACTGGCAAGCCTTCCGTCTTACACTCGCGGTTGAAGAACAGCAATGTAGCGGACAGCAACATAAGCCTCCAATTTTGTGTGCCTTCGCTTGAACCTGGCCCAACGTAACGGATTCAACTTGCCAAGTAGTTAAAAAAAACCCCAAAAGCAAGCTTGAACTTTAACGTTCCCGAACCCGAAGCAACGGACCCATTCTCCCGAATCCTTGGGAAAAGATCTTACAAACAGTAACATTCCACAGCTAAGCCCTTCCAGTCCCTTCCATCCCTTTGACTCCCTTTCTGCCGCGAGGGGGGCATCTCGGCGAGAATGCAGCCCACACTCCAGGCCTGGGCTGGCGGCTGCCGCGGGAAGCACAGCTTTGTAATACGGGCTACGTAACACGTCTTTTTTACACAGTGTACTGTGTATAATATAGTACAATACCATATATATTCCAATATATTGTAAACTGTAATATCAGACATGTAATAGAACAAGTCGATGATATGTAATATATCATGTATGATATATATATATATATATATATATATATTGTAAAAATGCAAAAAATACAATATAGGAGACAAATACATACAGTTTAATACATATAGTATCCAACATAAAAAACATAAATATGTAAAATACCACGGCTGCTACTGCTACAACTCCTCCTCCTGCTGCCGCGTCGGCTTTCTCACTCGACTTGGAAAACGTCTGGATCAGCCCCGAAGGCCCAGAACAAGGAAACCGGAGGATGCTGCACCCTTGACGCCAGCCCAAGGCCCCTCCACCCGCAAGACAACGAGGCGTCGACATCGCAGGCACCGCTCAACTTCAGAGCTGTCCAGTCCTGCAGAATGCGAGCGGATGGCCGAAGGCGTAAGATGTGGATTTTGGTGGTTTACAGCTTGGACCTGGAAGCTTCGAGTTTAGACACTCCTCGGGCCAGCTGGCAGAAGCCCTCGCCCGGAAGGGATCGAGTGGGATGCCAGTCTCGATATTGGGCTGGAGGCTGTAGCATTTCAGCGCATAGGGGTCCAGGCAGTGTAGGGCTTCGGTCCTCTTGAGGATTTGCTGTCAAGCGGGCCTGGGGTTTAGGCTTAGGGTATGGAGTGATGTCTTCGGACGTTTCTCGGCCCAGGGCAAGCGACCTTTGCATGTCGCAAGCTGAAGGTGGAACAGAGGTTCCTGCTGACAGTGCACCCTTCCCTAGTTCTGCTTTTGAGTGCTGGAACCCCAAAACCCGAAACCACAATCCTCAGCAGAACCTCCCGCAAGAGTGTAACCCGAATCTGATGAACCTACTCTCTGGGGAAGCATGCTTCAGTCCGCCGCTCGGGTCAGACCCTCAATAAAGGACTCAACAATTCAAACAACTCTGGGTCCCAAAACCGACAACATCAACGTAAGCCCGGTGTTGCCCTCAAGCTCACCCCAAGCGACCTGGTTCAGGATGAGTTCGGGGGCACGATACCAGCGATTGTGATCGCCATCGTCGAAATGCACTGAGCGAGGAAGCTGGGAAATTTCAGAGTAGCCGTCTACATCTTCAACCAATGGAGCTTAACCTGAAGGCTGATCATTGAGAATGCTGTACGTACGGTGACTGGAAAAGTTCTAGTCAATGGTGTTCCCTTTCATGATTCTTGTCACTTGATCTAGCATCGTGCGTAGCATCACCCAAAACTCCTAGGAACTCGGTTAGGATTCTAAGCTCGGGTACACAAGTTCCAAAACATGTTGACTTCAGAGTGCATCCTTGCCTGTAGAGAATTCGTGTCGGAAGCCGGGAAAGCAGTGGGTCGGAGGTTGTGAGGCGTCGGATATCGAATAAAATGCCGACATTAGTTCTTGGTCCGCCAAACTCAGCAGTTCGATCATGTAGTCTTCGCTCATGTTCCAATAATGAACATATATGGTTTAAGCATGAAGACATTCGAATCGAATTTAAGCTGGGTTCCCATAGGGCTCCGAGCTTGCTGAATCCCAACATACTATGTGTGCATGTCCATGTGCATACTTGCACGTATATGTGTCGTGCATGTGCATGTGCCTGTGTATCTGTATGCACATGCATATGCGTGTGTCCATGTGTGGGGCCGTAGGGGTATGTGCATGTGAAAGTAAGTAGCTAAGTATGTAGGGATGGATGGATGTATGAATGTATGAATGCATGAATGTATGAATGTACGGGCGCACGTATGAGTATACAAAAAGCATACAAACATGCACGCATGCATGCATACATACATACATACATACAATGCAACACACTCACTATGTTACAATACTGTACAATACAACACAGTACATGCTTAATTACTTATATACATAAAAACCTGAAGCACATCCATCTGTACATACAAGCATACGTGCATGCATACATGCGTACATGCATACGTGCATACATGCACAATATGCATACATGCATACGTGCACACATCCGCCGATTCATACATACATGCATAAGTACACGCATACACACATGCATACACACATACAACCATCCATCGATGCATCCATCCATACCTACATCCATGCATGCACACATAACCCATGCATGAATGCATACGTACACGAAACTCACGCACGTGCATGCCATCTTTCTGTCTATCGGTCTGTTTATATGACAATCCTTCTTTCTATCCAATCTGTCTATCCTTCTATTAAGCTTATCTCCCGGCATGTATGTACCGAACTATCTATCGATCTGTCTATCTACCTGTCTATATGTCCATAAATATATGCCGTTAACTATGGAAGCCCACGGAGACTTCCAACTCAGTCTCCGGATCCTCCAAGCTTGGCTGTCAAATCCGTCTAAAGCCTCCAAACCTCAACTGCTAGCTTCCAATCACGAAACCAAAGCCGTGGCCTGCGTTTGCAGGCAGGGCGTCCAAGAAGTCTGTCAGCTTCACGTGACAGTTCCTGGAAGGCTGACAGAGCAAGTTAAAGCCCATCCCTAAATCGTAAGGGTCTCGTTTGGAGCCACCCTCCATCGTTTCAATCTGAACCCCCGACCCGTGTCAAGATGGGAATGTTGTACTGTAACTACTACGATTGGATTGGGGATGCCACCACTGCTGGTCAAGTCGTACTTAGTTGTAGCAAACACACTCGGCACACACAACACGCAGCACACCCTTTCCATACGCGTTGCACCGCATTGCACCACGAATTATTCTGACCCCGCACGCAACAGTCACCACACTCTCCCCACAAATGCACTCCGAGTCTCTTGTTCACCATGACGACGCGGGGCTTCAGCTGGTGATGAATGACACCGGCAGAGTGCATGTAGCTCAGGGCCCTGTGAAGCAGTTGTGCAGTCCTACGCACTTCGGCATGCCGAGATACAAGCCCAAGTGGCAGTAGACCTCCCGAACTTAAGTGTCATGTTTCGACTCAGATAGTCTTCTGCACCATTCGGATGCTCCTACGGTTCCCAGGTGCATTTTTGGTTCTGTCTCTATGTTACCTTGCTGCTGTACCATCGTCAACTGCTTGCTTGCGGATGTGTATCCCGACAAGGACCTCCACCAGCGGCAGGGAAGTTGGAGGAACCCACTGAAACCCACAACTACCCAGCAGATGTCAAAACTCCGACTCCCCTTTCCCTCGGTTTGCCTCAGGATTTGGTAGGTCAGGTATTGGCAGTGCTCTTCGGTGAGCTCCTGAGAGCTCCTGGCGATGACATCCTCTCTTTGGCCCCGTAGTCCTGCGACCTATCGATCCACCTATCTGTCTATCTATCTATCTATGAAACAATCTATCTACCTACCTACCTATCTGTCTAGACACATCTATATCTAGATGTCCATGTCTATATTGAATGTAACACTATATGTAAACATGTGCGTATACATAAGCAGCAGGATAAATGTTAGTTTTTGATTATAGATTGCATGTCTTATTTATGCATTGATTTACTTATGGATGCTTATTTGTTTGTTCATTTATTTACTTCAACACAACGTTTAGCGGGCAAGTCGTGGCCGATCCCTGTAGGTCTCGCAAACATGCCGCACGTGTCCTAAGGACTGACGCAAGGTCGATATCCATGTGCTCCACCATGATGCCTCAGCAAGGTCGTCAGGTTTAACTCGGTGCTGCCTAAGCTTCGAATGACAGATTCCCACCCCTGCACCCAGCTCCACACGTTCGCACGCTATGCGGCTGTGCGAGTGGAAATACATGTGCCTTCAGCACGTCTTTCTCGACAGAGTGGTGGTACAGTTGTGTTTGTGTTACCGATTTCCGAGCACGTCATCAGCTGGGCCTTTGATGCTCCTGTTCGCATGACTTCCCCGATTTGCGGAGTATCATGAGCATCACCTGAGCCCCTTCCCGAGCCACGTCATGGCCCTACTACACGCCTTCAGTTCAAGGCAGAATCGGACGACCGCTCCAAGCGTGCAACTGAATCGACACATGCGTCACAAGGCTTGAGATTCAGGAAGCTTTCTCGCAGAGAAGGTGAACTCGGCTGTTGTCGCAGTCTTCACGACGGTCAACACTCTTTCGTTCGTTCCTGTGCACAGAACAGAAACCTTAAAGATCCTTCAAGACACTACCATCGAACGCCAGACTTCCCGAAAGATCAGATCACTGCATGTCCTGGGGCTCTGGCAGATGTCGTTGAAGTCTTCGAAGGCAGGCGGCACATCCAACAGCTTCCTTGGTTGTAGACCGTAGGTCATCCGATGCATGTCCTGGAACCTGTTTGGGGCGTACAAGTGTGTCTTGGTCTTGGTGATTCTGCATCGTGTTGCCTCTATACTCGGAACTCGTGCATGTTCGAGGAGGTCATGTTGGTTCTAAACAATTTGGGCGTTGAATGTTTGCGGCAAGAGACTTTAGGAATGATCTTCAAACTCGACGCCCTCGTTCAGGCACAAGAAACACACGTGGAATAACTGATAAGCATCACGTCCATTCTGCTTAATCATCCTCCGGAAGTGATTTTGTGTCCACATTGTTTCTCTGACTGCTAGCTGCTAGTACTGCCAATGTGGTAATGTCTTTTGGAGTGGGGGGACCTCCGCCCTCACCCATTTCTCGACGGCCTGAATAATACGATCCCCTGCGTGCTCCCCAGACACGATTCGTGCCGGTAGAGTGGTACAGAAGTGAAATACACCAGTACCGTAGTTGTACAGTCAAACAATAGCACGTAGCAACTAAATAGTACGGTGATATATTCGAAGTACAGCAGCAGTACGCCTCAAAGGTGAGAAAGTCAAGGGTTACAGGGGGTTCGGGGGGGTTCGATTGGGGAGAAGGGTTTCCGGATTTGGAGGTTGGGATTTGGGAGTGAGCCAGGCCTTCAGGGTTCATAGAGATGCCTTCAAACATCAAGCCTCGACTCAGGCATCTTCTTGTTATCATCTGCTCAACTAGGAGTGACCACTAGCAGAGAAGAAAAGTCCAACAAAAGGTTCTCCAACAAAGGTTCCCAGACAAGATCGTCGACTCGCCAAACCCCCCGTCTCCAAGAGACACCACTGCAAGCAGGAAACTGCTCACCACAACAATGTTTGTTCACACTGATCATCATAATGAGACATTGTGACAGGTCCTAGGAATTCATGGGCCTTTACCGAAGTTTGCAACACAAGTCTTCTTAGTCGACCTCAACCGGAATCCAAAACAGCATCGCCAATTCCGGAAGTTGCGCAGGGCTCTAAGTGCAAATAGTTTCGATTTTAAAGCCCCCAGCTTGTCTCCAGCTGCCTCAAAACAAAGAATCAGGCTTCAGGCGAGAATCAAGATATTCTCGTGCTTGAAGTGCTGGAGCAGGTAGATCCTCAGTTCGCACCCGTCAAACTCTGACTTACATTGCACCCGTTGTCCTCCCGTTGTCCTCGATCAACCACAGACCCGATCAAAGCAATCCAAGAAGAGTCAAGCTGAGGTTCTTGGCTCTGCTGACTCAATGGGGTGCGTATAGTCGAGCTTACATTTTCCGCTTCCAGGCTTCGCGCATGGGATTCGGGACCTGAAGGACTACACGCGGGGGTTGGGCCCTCAGACATCTCGGCAAGCAGGGCTTACAGGACCTTAACATCGTGTGATACCTTGTAACAAAGCATAGTGCGCTTCCTGCTGTGAGGATTCTTCCAACAAGATCTCACCTTTCAGGACCCGAAGCACCGAGGAGCCAGAAATGCGTTTTAAGGCAAATCGGTTCAGGTTTGCCTAAACCGTAAGCAACAAACTCACAACTCCAAATACACCTTTTTACCTGCACCTCTGGACACCTGCTGGTACCTCACATCCCAAGACTACATCACTCGGGTCGCAATTAGCCGCTCAATTCGGAGGTATAAAACCTTCAACATTCGGCCACAACAGTGTTTCAACCCAACTCCACGGCTTGTCTACGCAACTAGACTAAGTCAAAAGTTAACGAAACCGAAGCGTGCAGCTTCCAGAATCAGTTTTGGGTTTCCGGGCTTGGGGTGTGCTAGCGTTTTAGGGCAAGAGTTGTACAACGCTCGGGTTCCGGGGTCTCGGTTTTGGGACTGACATCTGCCAAGTGTCTCTTTTACGAGATTCCCGGCCCACTCCTCGTCAGAAAACGCCTGCTTCACGCACCTGGAGCATGGCCCGTGGCTTAGAGTCTAAGCTGCAAACCGAGTAAAGTACACGTTGGCTGCTCATACGTGAAGTTGAGGCTAAGCTGTAGATCAGAGGCTTGTGGCTCCAGCGTACCTCAACAAATGCATGCTCAGATCCTTGCAGGCCCTACGTATGGACACATAGCAGGGGGAAGACTCAGGGCTTTCCAGATCAAGATGAAACTTGGAGCCGCAGATGCTGAGTTCGGCCGAATCCCAAAACCGTGAACCAACAAAGCACTTCTCCTTGAACCTCGCAGCCCTACGTCGTTTACACGACACTTCCACGAAGCCCGTCTCAAACCTCAACCTCAAGCCCTAGGTCCCATGAGATGAAGTTGATGCACTGTCTGGGGCCGTTGGGGCCAAGAGTTCCAGCACACGACCAGGCCCGTGCAAGCTGTCGTGCGGAACCCTAAACCATGAAACCTACGAAGTCCTTTTCCTTCCTGTATGCTCCTTCGTCCTCGTGGCCGACATGGTGCCCTTACATTTATCGCAAACATCGCCCCCGAGAAGATGGAGACTGCACAAGTTCTCACGCATCTCGCAGGGGCGGGGCATGGCGCCTCAAACCGGACAACACATACCATACCAACACACATACATGTTTATATACATACTTACATACATACCTACGTACATACAATCATACACATGCAGACACTATGATATGTACCGACTGTACAGTAACTGATGCACATTGATTGAGGCTGCTGTAGCCGGACCTGATGGAGATCTTGTCCCCCAGCAGGGCGTCCCCTTGACAAAAAGAGCGATGCAGTGGAGCAGTGCCGGTGGTGGGGCTAAGGTTCTGGCGATTTGAAGGGTTTATGGATTTGGGCGGTTACTTGCCCTGAAACCTCTTGCTGTTTAGAGCCCCTTGGCGGCTAAAGCACACCTATTTATACGATTCAGAATCCACATAACGGTTTGAGGTTCGCGTGCGTTCGGAGTTGAGAGCTGTAGTTCAGGTTTTGATCAATGCCGTTGCCGACTTTCGCCTTATTGGGGTTCAGGTTCCGACTTTCCTCCGAGCAGAAGAGCTGGTTTGCAGACCGGCGGCTGAAGGTGTAGTGCCGCCAGAAGGCGCAGGCGCCTGCGGTTTCAGACAAAGGGTTCCCCCTTCAGCCGTTTTGACTTCACAAAGGACAAGGCCGTTCACAGAAGAAGTTATGAATGCGAGCTGTGCGAGACATACACATGAAGAACCCGCCAGCCTCGGGGTCACAAGTCCAGCTTCAGGCTCACAGGAAGCTTTCAGCTTGTCGGGTTCAGGATTCAGGGTTTAGGGCTTCACGCGGAGCGGCGGTCCAAACCCAAGGACACAAAGGCTCCTTTGTGCTTCGACCATCCTTATGGCCGTCAAGGACCCGATGCTCAGGCACCAAGAGCTGCCTCCCCCCCCCCGTGTGTGAACAAAACTGGGTCTATTTAGAAGCTGCTTTACTGTGTTTCCAATAGGTTTATATGTCTTGAACCGTAATTAAAGTAGAAAAGCGCAGCTTCTAAATAGACCCGTTGCCTGGATCAGAGTATGTTGCTGTTGAAATCCGAAAATTTAAATCACCCGGCTATTTAAATTATTTAAATTATTTGAATTAGTTAAATTGTCGCGGCACCAGGCCACCCGGCGATTTAAATTATTTCAATTATTTAAATTATTTAAATTATTTGGCTGCGCGTGTTAAGTTTATTAAATTTATTAAATTTATCGGCCCCTATTAAATTATTTAAATTATATTAATTCTCGCTCATTTAAATAATTTAAATAATTTAAATAATTTACATAATTTAAATATCCTGGTCCCTCTGGAGCAGCTCACAGAAGCCGGCCATCCAAAGAATAATTTAAATAATTTAAATCCCCGGCTATTTAAATTATTTAAATTATTTGAATTATTTA
>BGNK01001702.1:107805-132868 GCA_003297005.1 Symbiodinium sp. clade A Y106 | reverse complement strand
AGCGCACGGTGCGAGTTCCTTCTGCACGAGGTCAGCAAATTGCTCGAAGTAGGACCGCCACGTAGGACAGTCCTCCGCAGGAGTTGGCTCACCGGGCCAAAGAAGGCTTAGCATCTTCAGCGCTTGCGGTCCCAAAGCTGAACAGCGCGCGGCGCAGAAAAGCCATGGGTTGGCCAGCTCAAGGAATCGCGCCACGTGCACAGCCATGAGCACGACACTGCAGCATTTTGTAGGGGCAGAGACTGAGAAGTCACAAGCGACACCGGCACAGAAGTCACAAGTGACACCCGACAGAAGTCACAAGCGACCCCTCTACCACACTATTCTGCCTAAGCTTGCACAGCCAGTATCTTCATAGTATGTAACCCTTACAAGATCCCAGAAGTATGTGCTTTTGTCTATATATATATATATAGATAGATAGGCCGAGATCCTCCAGCCTCCATGTGGGGAATACCACTGGCCCGATGGTATCTACGCAGCACCTGAAAGCCCATACTTTGGCGACGCTCTGGGGTTTTTCATGCGCGTTCTGGCTTAGGCCTTTCGGAAACAAAGCGTCGTAGAGTTGATTGCAGTCCCTGTGACTTCTAATGCAATTTCCCAGAAATACGTGAACTCACAATGTTGATGCTGCTATATAAGACCACGAAACCAACCCTAACGTGCCAGGAAAACCTCTAAAACCCAATATAACCCCCCAAAAGGACCCTTTGTAGGACCCTTAATGGAACACTTAAACGATCCCTTTGAAGGAACTCTAAGAGAGCGGAACTGCCTCGTCCTCGCCCTTCGCAATGGCGGCGATCATGTCGGCAGCCTGTCTCAGAGACTCCACAACCCCTGCATGCCTTTTAGGGTTTAAAGGATTTAGGATTTAGAGTTTAGGGTTTAGAGGGAATGAAGGAATATATACCTTGAATCTGCACTAAAGCTGGTAGTGGGTACTGAGGCACTGAGGCTATAATGGAGGGTAGTTGGGCGTGCCAGGTAAGCCCCAACCAAACAGTTCCAAAAGGCGGATACCTTAAACAGGCCGTATCCAAACCATAGGGCCGGTTTGTTCCCCTCCCTGAACCCTGAACCCTAAACCCTTAGCCCTATAACTCCTAAACTCCTAAACCCTAAAACCCAAACCCCCAAAACCCTTAAACCCCCAACACCCCTATTCCCCTCAAGTGCGGACGCCGGGCATGTGCTTCGCGCAGATGCGCGCGCAGGCCACGCACCAGGTCGAACCTGCTGGCCCGGCTGGGGGGAATTTGAAGGGGCCCTTGCTTTCTTAGTTGCTGAGTTCATAAGCCCCCAAAACTGTACACTTTCAGTTGTATGGTGGGTATTAAAGTGTATCCACTCAGCTACTGAGCTTTGGGCTTTATGGGCTGAGGGTTTACGGACCTTAGGGTCTGTTGACAGGATAAGCCGGCCCCTTTCAAGGTTCCTTTGAGTGTTCTACACGGGCTTCGGGGTTAGGATTCAAGGATCAGAGGACTCAGCAAGTCGTTTGCACGTTATGTGCATCTTAATCGGGATTATCCAACAGGCCCTTGCTTTGGGGTGGGGTCTGCGGGTTGCCGGGTTCAAGGTTTAAGGGCTTTAGGGCCTGTACTTACAGGATCAGGAGACTTTGCAACTAGGTTCCTCAAGGCTTCCTTTAAGGATTCTGCACGGCGGTTTAGGGTTTAGGGTTGTGGGTACGTCATACGTAAAGTTGCATGTACTTGGGATTCTATCAGGGGCCCTTGCTTTGACTGCATTTTTTCGCGAGTGTACTCCGGGCTCCTTAGGAATATTGATAAGCGTATAATATGGGGGCCTTAATAGTTACCAATACTATTTCGGGGCTTCCTTAAGACTTCATATAATGATAGTATAATGGGACCCAAAACCCTAGTCTAACTAAGGCCCCTATATAACACCCTGCTTCAAGCCGAGTCCAGGGCATGGGTTGGAAGAAAGGGTTGAGGGCGCGTGCTTAAATTCTGCACAAATGCTGTAGGGTGCCGAAGCGCTAAACCCCGAACCCCAAACAACAACCCAAAAACCCTATCCCTAAGCCCAAAGCTCAAATCAAAACAATATACTGGACTGCGAAGCCCTAGATCCTAGAGTTGGACCCTCAAACTCATGACTCAAACTGGTCCGTCAAATCATAAAGAAAAGGACCCCCTAAACCTTAAACACTGGAACCCAAGCCGTGAAATTTGGGACCCCCCTAAACCCTAAACCCCAAATCCTAAACCCAGATCCTGCCTGCGTTGACTGGCCCCACAACGCAGGCAGGGTGCGCACCCTGAGATCTTCCCAGGATCCCGAAGTGAAGGAGTAGGAATCAGATTCTCTGAGGGTTCCGTTTCCTACTTGTCGGGTATCATGGGGAACCAAAGGTTAACCTTTTCCATAATATAAGGATTATATAGGGATTATACTACCCCAAAAGGTTAAAGTTTACCTACTCTACTACTAGGGTTTAGGGTTTCGTTTAAGTGTTCCGTGAAGGTTTCAATATCTCTACGGGTGAAGGAGTACCTAAACAACGCCAAATTGGGTACAATGATTGTCCAACACCTATAACAGGTCATGATTCTACATACTTTTGGGTCCAGTCTTACCTAGAACAATCAAGAGCCAGAACAAAAGAATTAGAGTAGGGTTTCGGGGTATATTGTGGTTTAGATATGTTAAGAATAATAGTAGTCTTCAAAGCCCCTGTGTTTCGGTTCTGCCAGGATGTGAAGAGGTCTCCAGGCTCTTTTACGGTGTTTGTGTTTAGGTGGGTTACGCGCTCCAGTTTGATTTGCTGCTGCCTTTGCGAAGAAGACTGTTGCTTTGGACCATGGCTGTAGCATCATCCGAATCTTGCCATGTTTGGGCTTGGTCACATGACCATGTTCACTCTCGTCGTCCTAACAACTGGAACAGAGCCTTGACGGCCTTAAGAGAAGATTGAGGGTAGCCTTTGGGGGGGCTCTAGGAACCCCAATGAAAACTATATGTAGGAAGCAGGGTTCAGCGTAAAGTTCAACAGGTTTAGGGTCTATAATATTACCGGTTCAAGGATGTAGGGTTTCTAGGGCAACTAGACTGAGATCCGACACCCCTAAAGCCGAAACTCGAAACAACAAGGAACCTTGAAGCCACCGGGTCAGAAGCCCTAGCCCTACCCCTGCAACTCTCTGGGTCCCAAACCGGTTTAGGGTTTAGGGTCTTAAAGTCCGTCCCAAGCTAGGGGCTTCAAAGCCGGAAACACCATAAAGCCTAAACCGCCACAGCCCAAGTAGTTGGAACCCTTATACAACCCTCATCATCCGAAAACCACCCATAATCCCAAACCCCGAACCTTAAAACGCAAAGGAGCACAAACTTACAACCCGTAAGCCTAAACCAGAAAATGCTGAAACTCTAAGGCCACCGTCCACCCGGAAAAACCCGTGATGACAGTACTCGTTGCTGAAGACTACAACGTGACTTCTAGTTCATGGTTGGGATAGGATGAAAAATCTAAATTTTTGTTCCTTATTGGCTTTAAGTACCCAGACAAATGTAAAATGTTACCCAACTATGGCAAAGAAACAATCAGCACGACGCACCCCAAGCCCCACACCTGAAAACTTCAGCCCTGCCCAGAGCCCCAAACCCTACAACATAGCTGGCACCGACGTCATAGTTGTAGAACCTAAACCTTCAACCCAGAAACTCCAATATCCCCTAATTAAGGAATATACCTTAAATCATATTAGGGATCCTACTATATTTTAAGGTATATTCCTTAATTAAGGGATATTGGAGTCTCTGGGAACCACCAGGAGATAGGATCCGCCGGGAATGCCTCAAAACGTCAGAGCCTGAACCTCTTGAATCCCAAAGCCCTAAACAGGGTTTAGGGTTCAGGGTTTAGGGCCTAGGGTTTAGGGCCAAAGGGCATTCTTTACCGGGTTCCTGAAAACACAAACCTGAAGGGGCCATAAACCTGAAACCCTTTACCCTAAACCCGAAACCCCTAAACCCCATAGAATCCTTTTAGGAACCTTGCAGGAACTCTTAAAAGGACCCCCTTAAAGGATTCCGTAAAGAAACCCCTAAAGCCCTAGAACCCCGAACTCCAAACCCAATAGAATCCTTTTAGGGAACCTTTAAGGACCCCTTAAAGCAAGGACTCCCTAAAGAAAACCCTTATAGGGCCCCAACAAAGCACATAAGCAAAAATAAGGATAGGGATATCCCATATAAACCCCCCTTATAATGGAGCCCAATAAGGTAGGGATACCCCCATAAAATGCTTATGCTTATGTGCTTTTTGGGTCCCTAACCTTAAACCTTAAAACCCCGAGCTCCTGAAAGGTCACCCGAGTTGCCCGAGGAAGCGACAGCTCCCGTCCGCCGAGTCGGAGCGGCACTGGAAGGAGGGCTTTATGGGTTTAGGGTTTAGGGGTTTAGGTTTAGGGGTTGAGGGGTTGAGGGGTTTAGGGTTTAGGGGTTTAGGGGTTTCGGGTTTAGGGTTCAGCAGCTCTGACTCTGGAAATTTCTTGTCAAGCTATCTTCCAGAAGAAACCCCACCCGCCCATAGAATCCCCTCACCTTAGGAATAACGATTTTACTTATTTCAGCTTGAATTCAACAGACAATATTTTACATACCATGAAAAATTAAATTTGTGATCTTACCCATTAGTTTGAAGTAAGTACTAAACAACTGTTGAGCTACATATTGACGCTAAAGCTTGGCAGAACATATCATATATTTCAGACAGAAACTACACAACAGACATCTGAGGCAGGATTGCCAGCTTGCAGCGAAATTTTCGGTTCTAAGCGGTGCAGGTAGCTGAGAGTAGTCTCTACAGCATCCAGGGTCTAACCACAAAAGGTTAAAATCGGTTCTAAGCAGTGCAGGTAGCTGAGACATGTCTCTAAAGCCTCAAGGGTTCAGCCACAAAAGTTGAAAAGTTTGCGGTTCTAAAACAGGTAGTTGAGAGAAGTCTCTAAAGCCCCAAGAGTCTCAAGGGTCTAACCACAAAAGTGGAAAAAATTGGGTTCTAAGCAACGCAAATAGCTGAGAGAAGTCTCTAAAGGCTCAAGGGTCTAACCACAAACTGCTTAAAAACCATGTTTTGCCTTGCCTTTAGAGATACCCCTCCCCACCCTCGAACCATTTCCAGGGCCTAAACCGTAGGGCCTAAACCCTAGAGCCTAAACCGTAGCGCCTAAACCCTAGGGCCTAAACCCTAGGCCCTAGCCCTAAACCGGAAGGCCTAAACCCTAGAGGCCCTAGAGCCTAAACCGTAGGGCCTAAACCTTAGGGCCTAAACCCCAGGCCCTAAACCGTAGAGCCTAAACCCTAGGCCTGATCAACTCCCACGAGTTTGGATCAACTGCCACGAAGACAATAAAGTTTAAATTACAATAGGTAGAGAGGTTTAGGTTTAGGGGTTTAGGGGTTTAGGGGTTTAGGGGTTCAGGGGTTTAGGGGTTTAGGGGTTTAGGGTTTAGGGTTTAGGGGCTTGTAGGGGCCTGTCTATGACCTTTAAGGCCTTTAAGGGCTTTATGAAGGGATTTCATAGGCTGATAAGGGTTTGTAGGATTTTTTTAACAGAGTTATAGGGGGCTGTAAGTAAGGTTTTTATTGGGCTTTGGGGGGTGGACTCTATCGGTTTGACCAGAGGGTCAGAAACTCCCCAACCCCGTGCAAACTCCTTGGGGCTGTCCGGTGTTTTATGGGTTCTACATATGAATAGTTACAGCAAAACACGGTCTTCTATCACTTGATATATTCTGAGTGTAAGACTTCGTGGGCTTCGTCTCGTTTCGGGTTTCAAAAGTTGCTCCGTCGAAGGATTCCGTATGCAAGTATGTAGTCACTAGTCTTCCACCAATTTACTCCTCTTGGGACCCTTCTAACCCCAACCCAACACGACAGACCCCGAACTCCCGGACCCACTCAGGTGACTTATGCAACTGGGCTTTTAAGTAACCAGGGAGAAAAAAGTATAAACTTTTATTTCATAATGGTTCCTTTAAGAAAAAAGTATTAAAGTATGGTACTCCAAAGCCCAGGCAAGCCCCTGATTACAGCATCCCAAATCCATCAGAGGCTCAATGTTCTTACTGTGATCTTATGCGGGAAAAGGAGTGTATAAATCAGGGGTCTACATCGGCATAACAAGTTACTGAACCCTTGTAATGCCCTGAGTTAAAAGCCCTATTAAATGCCAATAAGATAAGCCCTGAACCCTGTAAGGGAAAGGTCTATGAGTCAAACAGACCCTCAAGCAAAAAGACTCCGAGGCAAGACCCTAAGCCTGAATTGAAATTAACTGAACTAGCCGTGGTTCTGCTCACTGCAACTTCTGCCTCAACATGGTTCAACCCCGACGCCGCCTCGTAGTTAGCTTGGTACCCGGCTCGCGCGCAGAGAGCTGCCGGGCGCGGGGTGGCGCCCCGGGGCCTGGTCTCAGGGTTTCTGGCTTCGAGGATTGTTTGGGCGTTTTGGGGTTTAGCTTGGCGTTATGCCCTGGTAGCTGTCGTAGTCAGTGTCGTTGATGTAGACAATGCCCTGCTATGTTCGAAGCAGCATGTCTTGGAAAGTTCAGGCGTATAGGTAGAGGGGATGGTTCCGGCTCCAGGAGGGCCATGCATTCGCACATCAGCTTTTCAGCGGCGGATGCCTTCAGCTGCATTTGCTGCGTGCTCTTGTTAATGTCGACATTGGACAGTCATGACAACGGTGGTGCGACAAATTCATAAAAGTCGTCCATAGCGCAGGCTTGTAGAGAGTGGCACTACAAGACCACGAGGCAGCTGTATGCAACAACCCCATGGTCCAGGGGCACTTTCAAGAGGGCTCCGCTAGCAACCTTGCCTGTACAGAATGGTCACGGTGGCCCTGGCTGTACCATCTGCTCGTGCAGAGGACCATAAGCGACATGCCTCTTTGGGTATGCGCCCAAAATGTCGAGATGCTGAGAAATGGGACTTAAAAAAGGGGCCTTAGTAATTAGAGTATAATCATAATAAGAACCCCCCCCCCCAAGTAGATTCGATAAATTCATTAAATCAAGGCCCCTATATTATTCATGGGTTTCCCATGCTTTCCAGACTTTCCCAGTGCCTGCATCAGCAAGCCCCCATCGAATCAACCGGCCGGCTTCCCCAAGTTGTTGCAGGCTGTCCATCGCATGCCAGGATGCCAGGAGACCGGATTTCGGGTCAAGAATCAGCAATCGCAGCTCTTGGTTGAACTGGTCGATGTTCCTGCTATTTTGACCTATTTTGTTGAGAATGAAGTCTTTGTCCGTGTCGGAAGATGCATGCATGCTCCGAACATCCAAGTTCTCTAGAGCGTGCGCATGTTGCGTGACAGTGGCTTTGGATTTGAGCTTCAATACCTGATTCAGTCTCAGACGCTTGGCTTCTGCTATTTCGGCGACACACCATGCACGCTGAAATAGGTCAAGAGATTGATCAACTGCAATGACTTGCCTGCAGCCCCCTACCGCGGCAAGGCGGTACATCATGTCATCGAACTTGTTGATCTCTGAACTAGAGCTTCGGCCGTCCGAATCAATGATATTCACGCAGCTGCAGTGACATATTGGGTGGAGCTCATGGGTGAGGGGGTCGCGGTCGAAAGGATTGCTGTGGCATATGCTCAGATGCTGGTTCACGGCAAATATACAAATCCAATACGTGTCATCGAGGCAGCTGCATCTTGCTAGAATCTCACGCAAGAAGCCGGGATCTTCTTGCAGCAAGTTTGCTACCAATCCGAAGCTGCTTTCCTTCAAGGCATCGGAGATGACGGCTGCTAGCAAATCGCGAAAGCAGTTCCCCCAACTGTGCGTCACCATGACATGGGGCCTTTGAGCACCGTCCCGATTGAAAGCTGAAGCTGCAAAAGCGGATTCGCTAGATCTAGTGAGAGGAATGATTGCCCTGCGAACCACGTCTCTGGTCTTGTGTTCCGCAGGAACATACTTCCAGTCTGGCATGGCGTAGAGGTGCTCCTGGTAGAAATCCAACAGGCTGCGAAATGTGATGCCCCTCAAGGACAGTTCAGCAACCTTTTGCTTCCATTCGCTACCCCATTCGGTTCTGGGATCATGCTCATCCGCGGCCTCTGCGGGGCAAGTGCAGCTAGATGCTTTCTTGTGTGATATCAGCCTATGACTGCCAGACAGGAGCAGCAAGGTCAAGGCCATCCCGAGGACGTCAGTGGCTTGAAGGATAACAAGTCCTGCTGCACGAGCTTCAAAACGACAGCCAGTCCCAAAATTTCGAATCCAATGCCGCAAGAAGTCAAACCAATAGATCGCAGTCGTTTGAAACACCGATGTGTAGAGCAAACAACTTGCAAGTATGGCTGGAAGTGCCGAAGCCGTGAGAACGAGGCTAAACAACAAGCCCACCACCTGCAGAGCAAGAAGCCTGGGTTCTTGTTAAGGGAGTTAGTTTAAGTTACCATAATAAGGAAATTATCTTATTTACTACAGACCCCTATTATGGTAAATTAAAGCTCAAGCCCTAAACCCTTAAAGGAACCCTTATAGATCCTTTAAAGGAGCCCTTATAGATGCCTATTATGCTTGTATTATCCCGTAATTATATAAGTAATATGCATTAAATTACAGTAGGATCAAAAAATACCTTTTCGGGGTTACCTTATAGAATTCTAAATATGAACCCCAAAAAGGAACTGCTATGGAGCCTTAGGGTAGAAGCCTGCGAGCTCTTCTGAAGTGAGCTCTGGCAGTGACTGGCATGTCGGCATCCGCAAGGCGCGAGACCTCCCGCAACATCCAGAAGGAACCTAGTCCATGGCTGGGATAGTACTAAACCTTTACATTATTATTCCTTCACGGGTTTCAGCACCCATAAAAATGTAAAGTGGTACAAAACATGTCAAAGGAACGGGCAATGGCGCAGATTACCAGCATGCCTATCACCAGATGGCAAGCCCAAGCAAGCTGGACGAGTTCCACCACCACTTGTATGAAACTTCCCTCCGTCTTCCCATACTTGGCATCAACGAGCCAACGCACAACAACAACTACTGTCGGAGCGGCAAAGGCCACTTTGCGGAGGAAGCCAAGACAAGAAAAGCAAAAGTGCCGATTCGAGGTTTGTTCCAAGCGTTTAAGTCGATGTCCCATGGCTACATTAATCATGTATGAACATGTCCCAAACAGCACCAGCCTGCAGCAGAGGATGGAAACCTCAACGGCTTCTGGAAAGCCGCCCCATCTGCAGTCGAGCATATCGGTAGATAGAGTCATTGAAGCCACCAAAGACTCAATCCAGAGGATCCCAATGGCGCGAGCTGTTCTTCCAATATCTGCACCAGCAGCCCTCTTTCGCAAGAAGGCTGCTGCACAGCCAGCTCCCAAACTCGACAGCTGCAGGTACCAAAACACGAATCTGTCCAGGACATGGATCCCCGCCACGTTCTCGGCACAGTCAAGGTCAGCCTGTCTCGGAAACAGCACAGCTGCTGCTGTGGCATTCACCAAACAGACTGCGAAGTATCCTCCGGGCCGTCGTGGCCAAACAGCGGACATGAACTGATTCACGGCATGAGTCGCAAAGACCTTGTTGGAACCCTCTGACATTGCACCTGTCCCTGTGTGCACACAGGATTACAGCCACAATGGCTGCGGCAATGTGCTCGCAGATGCATCGGCACCGGCTCATCCGCATAATGTAGCGGCCTTAACAATTAGAATAGGGGTTTGGGGGTATATTATACTATAGCTTAGAATAAGGAACCCCCAAAACCCTATTCTAACGTAGGGGCCTAATCAAACGGCCCCTACATTAAACATGCAGGGACCACCTATCGTGTCAACGACGAGGTCGGTGATGCCGTGCTTCTCCAAATCCGCATTGAGAGGCTAAACTCATATAGCGGGCTTTAGTAATTAGAATAGGGTTTTGGGTGGTATTGTACTGTACTTACAAAAAAAGCTCAGGGTTCTTGCCCATTTCACGCCACGCATGACCTCTGTATACCCGCACCCTTGTTTAGCGGAGTGGAATGCCAGCGCACTATTACATCACCTACCAGAGAGCCCAATACCCTTTAATTAAGGAATATGGCTTAAATCATATAGGGCTTCATATTCTGATTTAAGCTATATTCCTTAATTAAGGGGTATTGGGCTCTCTGGGTACTACAGGGGCCTAACCCTGATTTCGTTTGCCTAGTATGATCAGCACCGTGATTGCCTTGTTCTTCTGCTGATTCTTGTGAAAGTCCCGGAAAAGCCAATATAAATATAGGGGCCTCAATACTACTACTACTACTACTACTACTACTACTACTACTACTACTACTCCTGCTGCTACTACTACTACTACTACTACTGCTACTACGTGAAGGTGCCCGATGTTCTGCAACTCTCCGGTGAGGTCTCAGGAATTCGGGCTATCCGATCATGCGTACCGGGCTGTGGAAAAAATGCACTAGACTTCCCAAGTACCCAGAGACTCCAATATCCCCTAATTAAGGAATATACCTTAAATCATAATAGGGATCCTACCATAATTTAAGGTATATTCCTTATTTTAGGGATATGGGAGTCTCTGGGTACGCCCGTAAACAGAAGGGTACCCTGGATGGGGAGACCACAAGATACAGAGGGAATCAGGGCACTACCGGACTATACAGCCTCAAGCAAAAGCGCAAAGCCTGAATGTTAAACCCCTCTGCCCTGAACCAGCCGCTTAAACAGCACGAACTAGGGTTTAGGGTGTTATATCATCAAGGACCATAAACCATCAACCTTAAACCCCAAACGCCTAAACCCTAAACCCCAAACCGTAGTTGGGCCCAGAAGCCCGAGGGCAAGCCCAACTGTCCGATGAGGCGATCGCCCGCCTTATCAAGAATGTTTTTGGGGGCCTTAATAATTCGATCAGAGTTCCTTCAAAGGGTATTTTAAAGGTTCCTTTCAGGGTTCTAGAAGGGATCTATATCAAGGGGTCTATAAGGGATCTATAGTAGGGTTCTAGAATATGTGGGCCTTAGCAATTAGAATAGGGTTCCTTTAAAGGGGTCTATAAGGGCGACTATATAAAGGATCTATAAGGTTATTACAATGTAGTGGCCTAAATAATTGGAGGAGGGTTCCTGGAAAAGGGGTCTATAAGGGCTACTATAGTGGATCTGTAAGGGTACTATAATATAGCAGGTTTAATAATTAAATAGGGTTCCTTGATGAAAGGGGTCTTTCTAAAGGGGTCTACAAGGGCTACTATAAAGACTACTATAAGGATTTAATGTAGGGGCCTGCTTCAATACACGGACCTTTTTTCCACAGTCCCTTTTTCCGGTACACGACAGCATGAAACCCAGCGGTTGTGAACCTTCAGTTTGCTTGTCTAGACTCTGCTTTGGGTCCACATCAGAAGCTTGGGTGAGCTTTGAAGGTATTACATAACCCAGTAGCCCACTATTTAGACTATAAACCCTAAACCCCTAAACCCCTGTACCCTAAACCCGAAAAGCTTCACGAGCTTCAGGCTTAGGGCTAAGGGTGTAGGGGTTTAGGGTTCTGCGTCTATAGGCTTTACCGTTTAGAGCTTAGGGTCTAGACTAGGGTTTAGTTAGGGTTTAGAGCTTAGGATCTAGACTCAACCAGCTTAGGGTCTATTGGGTTTAGGGTTTATCGTTTAGGATGCTGCACAGCATCCGAAGCTCTGGAGTAAAGCGGATCGGAGAGGATAACAGCGCTGTGCATCTCAAAACCCGAACCTCTAAACCCCATAATCACCCGGAAGCCTCAAAGCCTGAATGCCGACCCTTACAATGGGGGGCTTTCGGGACAGCAGGATCCCGAAAAACACGCCGTACGTAGTAGTTCCATGTAGATCCGCATTGCAAAGATCCACAGGAGAAAGATACCCAATTGCAGAACGCCGCAAACCCTAGACCATTTGCTTTGAATCAGGAATCAGGAAGCTTAAACCAACAAAAATCAAAAGGGTACTACTGGAGAACCTAGTCTAGAATCCTGATCCTCGCAACCCAAATAGAACCCTGTACCCTACACCCGAAACAAACCCTAAAACCTTGAACCCTAAACAGCCCCCACTATACAACCGTAAACCCCCATACAACCCTATACAACCCTAAACCCCCATTGCACAAACACACACCGAAACAAACTAAGAAGATGAGGCCCAAAGACCAGCAACAAAACTGTGAAGCTCCAACACCCCTGCACCACAATAGGGTTTAGGGTTTAGGGTTTAGGGCATTTAACAGCCTAAACCGCCACAAACCGCCAAATACAGCCATACCAACCCTGACACCCAAGCCCCAATACAAACCCTGCAACCCTGAACCCCTGTAATCAAAACGCACTGAACCCCTATAAATCCCTGCATGCTTATAGAAACCTTTGCTTCGTACCAGTAACCCGCATAGAACCCCATACCTCAAAAAACCCGCAGACCCCAATACCCCTTAATTAAGGGAATATTCCTTAAATCATATTAGGGATCCTACTATAATTTAAAGTATATTCCTTACTTAAGGGATATTGGAGTCTCTGGGAACACTAAACCCAACATCTCCTGTACTACCCCTATGCCAGCCCGCATCCGTAAACCGCCCAGAAGGCCCTAAAACCCTCCACCTCCTATACAAACGCTATAAACCCAGACCCCCGGGAGGATCTAGAAAGTAGATCCCCTAATTTGCGGCCCTATACTACTAAGGGTACTTTCTAGGAACCCCCATTAAGGGATCTACTTTTTGGATCCTCCCGGGGGTCTGGGAAATCGCGACCCCCAACCAACATCAAGAAAACAATGTTTGAAATCCCTTAGACCTGAACCCTATTATAGACCCCTTAAATGAACACTTTCAAGGAACCCTCTTCTAATTGGTAAGACAGAAACCTTGAAATCCCAACAGACCTGAACCCAAAAAACCTTCAACCTGAACCCTAAACCCTAAATCCCTAACTAATCCCTAAACCCTTAAAACCCTCAAATCCCTAACCCCTTATAAATCGCTAAACCCTACAACCCCTAAACCCTAAAATCCCTGAAATACCTAAACCCTAAAATCACTCAAATCCCCAAACCCTTAACCCTAGAATCCCCAAACCCTCAATCCTCAAGTCCCTAAAAACCCTAAACCCCTAAAACCCCTTAACCTGAACATACTATAATATACTAAAGACTACAACCTACTATACTATACTATACTATGATATAATACAATATGCTGCAATGTACAAAAATCGGACCTGAACCCTAAAATCCCTAAATGAAAACCTGAACCCCATTATAGACCCCTTAAAGGAGCCCTTGAAAGGAACCCTATTCTAGTCAGCAAGCCAGAAAGCCTAAAGATCCCTCAAAAAAAAACCACAGACCCCAATACCCTTTAATTAAGGGAATATTCCTTAAATCATATTAGGGATCCTACTATAATTTAAGGTATATTCCTTACTTAAGGGATATTGGAGTCTCTGGGAACACTAAACCCAATATCTCCTGTCTCAAAAAAAACACCCAGAGCCGAGCCTTGAACTCGGACTTGGAGGGAAAGGGTCGCGGGCTCTTCTCATGGTCGAAAAACCTCCGGCTTTAAGGATGGATGTAGGCACCTGATTAAGAATCCTTTAAGGGTGGATGTAGGAACCTGATTAAGATCTCCGGTTTTAAGGGTTATGGGGATTGAGGGTTTAGGGTTTAGGTTAGGGGATCTTAGAGTTCAGATGTAGGAACCTGATTAAGAAACCCTGGCCCTATAGGCCCAAAATAGTAGGGTTCATATAAAGAACCCTAATAAAGGCCTTCCGGTTTTAAGGGTTATGGGGATTTAGGGTTTAGGGTTTAGGTTAGGGGATCTTAGGGTTCAGGCTAGGGGATTTTAAGGGTTTAGGGTTTAGGGCTTCTGGTTTAGGGTTAGGGGATGTAGGATTCACCTGGACCCTAAAGAACCTACATTTTTAGGGCTCCTTATTATGATTTCCTTATAAGAGTCCTTAGGGGATTTATCCGGACCCCCCAAGGGCCCTTTAATGGAGTCCTTATGGCCCTTAATAGTGGGGATTTGGGGTATATTAGAGGGTACTTGGGGGTCTAGGTAGGGTTTAGGGTTTAGGGCTTCTGGTTTAGGGTTAGGGAATTTAGGGGGTTTAGGGGGTTTAGGGAGTTTAGGGATTAGGGTTTTGGGTTTAAGGTTTAGTTCTAGGGCTTTCATGGCGCTTGATTGGGCTTTAGAGGCTTCTTGGAATATCATGTAGTGCTTTAGAAGGGTTTATGTTCGGGGTTCCTGGCTTACTTGAACGATCTACAGAATTCGCAAGTAGCATATTCCACTTACAACTACTTGCTCAGCAGCTTGTTTTGTCAGCCTCGGCATCCCGTGGATTCGAAAATTGAACGTAATGATTATTGCAATAAGGTAATCAGGAACGCATATGAGATTCACCTTATCCCCCCACAATTGTTAATTAAGTAACTTGAAGCAATTTCCGCAACAAAACCCAGGTTCAGACTGGAGACCCGACAGCAATGCGCAAGAGCAAACCCTGAAGCCTTCCATGCCGAATCCGCCATGGAAAAACTTTGGTTGTCACTTGCGGGACAAGGGTTTGGGGCTGTATGGGAGTTTCCGAAAATAGGGGACCCTAATATAGTACCCTAAATAGTAGGATCCTTACTTTAAGGACCCCAAAATAAGGTACCCCTAATTTTCGGAAACCCCCGTATAGTTTTTGGAGGTCTTTGGGTTCCGGTCTGAGCCTCAACTCCCCAGAGACTCCAATACCCCTTAATTAGGGAATATTCCTTAAAATCATATTAGGGATCCTACTATAATTTCAGGTATGTTCCTTAAATTAAGGGATATTGGAGTCTCTGGGAACACTAAACCCAATATCTCCTGTACTACCATAAATTAGGGAATATTCCTTAAATCATATTAGGGATCCTACTATAATTTCAGGTATGTTCATTAAACTAGATCCTACTATAATTTCAGGTATGTTCCTTAAACTAAGGGGTATTGGAGTCTCTGGGTCCCTCGCCCGCACGTGTTTTCAGGTTTTCCTGCTGCTTGTCACCGCTTCCCCTCCCCAGCTAACTACCGTCTCCTCCATTCTTGTGAGCTTATCGGCGTTCTACCCCGAATGCCAGAGCCTTCAGTTCCTTAATCGTACCGTAGCATAGAAGCACATCCAACAATGCTTTGAGGATAGGTGGCGGCATACTATGAGAATCCGTGCAAATTAGTATTCCGACCTCAAACTTGGAACCGACATAAGGAGTTTACCTTACGGCTTCTTGTGGACCGCCTGTCATGCCCTAAGCCCAAGGTCCTGGAATCCGGAAGCTCAAAATCCACTGACCTAAAACCTACTACCCCCAAAGCCCACAAAAACCTCAGCGACAACAGCTAAAGCCCTCCAAATCCCAAGAATCTGCATTTCAAAACATGGTCTTCAGTTCCCGACCGTGATAGGGGCCTCAAGAATTACCAGAGGGTTTGGGGACTAGTTTAGCCCTAAATCCCCAATGCCCGCCTCCAGTCGAAGACTACATCGAATTCGGCTCCGGTTTCGTCAGAGAGCTTCACAAACCTCAGCTGTTCTAGAATGTTGGGTGGCTTATGATATACATGCATACATACATACATAAAAACTTCCGCATTGCTATACACACAGAAGTGTATGACAGCACAAAGCATCCTTGTTCCAGTTTCCAACTGCTGGCGGGGCGGGGTTACTGTAGACCTCTGATGGGTAGCAACCCCCCTCCCCTAAGAAGGGCTATAGCAAGGATCCCAGCCTTCGCAACTAGAATAAAATGTGAATTCTGCCATACTATGATGATCATGGGGTTACTGATGTTCAGGCATTTTTTCACCTGAGTTCATAGCTTCGCGTAGAAACCGTTCACTGCAGAGAAATTGTCGGGGGGCCACGGGGCTGAGGGTCGACATACTCACACCTAAACCCTAAACCCTAAACCCTAACCCCTAAACCCCTAAACCCTAAACCCCAAACCCTAAACCCCAAACCCTAAACCCTAAACCCTAAACCCTAAGATTCATGGGTTCGACCTAAGGACCTAAAGGTTGAGGGCTTGGGATTTAGGGGTTTAGGGTTTAGGGTTTTAGGGGTTTAGGGGTTTAGGGTTTTAGGGGTTTAGGGGTTTAGGGTTTAGGGGTTTAGGGTTTAGGGGTTTAGGGGTTTAGGGTTTAGGGGTTAGGGTTTAGGGGTTAGGGGTTAGGGGTTTAGGGGTTAGGGTTTAGGGGTTTAGGGTTTAGGGGTTTAGGGTTTAGGGTTTAGGGTGGATGCGTTTAGTGGTACAAGTTCAGCATAGGATGCTGTAGAGCTTACAGCTGCTAGTAGGACTCTGATGGCAAATAGCCATGCCTAAGGCACGGCGGATTAATCAAGATATTAATGAATTAATTAACTGACCAAAAAATTAACCGAGTAACTAACGAATGAATTTACTAGGTAATTGGCTAGTTAATTCATTAATTGCTTCATTAGTCAAATACTTAGTTATTTGACTGTTGGTTAACTAATTAATGAAGTTCAAGAAGCCTCATAATGCAGCCCAATGCTGCGACAGCATTCCGTTTCCTCTCTGCTTGTGAGATGACCCGTCGAAGTGTATAAATCCTACAACCTTCCTAATCGGACCTGAATGTGAGACCTAAAGCCCGAAATCACCGACAGCGATTACAGTAACTACATTACACTGGCATGCCGTAACCTAAACCCTAAACCCCTAAACCCTAGACCCTAGGCCCCCGCACTCTTCATCCCCACACCCTAGGAGCCTATATCCCAGAGAGCCCAATACACCTTAATTAAGGAAAAGGGCTTAAATTATAGTAGGATCCCCAATATGATTTAAGGAATATTCCCTAATTTATAATTAAGGGGTACTGGAGTCTCTGGGTAGCCTAAACCCTTATACAATCCTCATCACCAGTCCTTGCAAAAACCTTCACGCGAACCTTTGGAAGCCTTGCCAAACTCCTCGCACCATATAATTCCAGCAGCACGAGACGACCATGGTGACGAACCTGTTTCAAGTGCTTTAGGAGTGCTTCGTTCAGGCTTTCTTATCGTTTCGGCTATAGGGTCTTAAGCTTGGGGTGCTTGCAGTTTCTAGGCAGTTTGCGGCTTACAATCTAGGGCAAGGAAGAGGGGCCGCGATACCGGCATCCCATCATATTATGCACCTCTTAGAGCGAGAAGGGTGTCTTGATCAAGGGTCCATGTTAACCCAAACCTAGAGTGCGACTGCAAATCTTCACGTCAAGATCCGAGAAGACAGTCCTCCTTAAAACCATGTCCCAGCGCCGGCAAACGGTAATCATGTTAATATTCCCCTACTGATTATTGAGGCCATAACCCCCAAAGCCTATCAACTCCCTGTTACAAAACACGATGCAAAACACCTGGCCTAAGTATTCCCCTGTTCTAAGCCTAACTCGGACGTCCTAATGTATTGGCCTTCCTAATCAGAATAGGGTTTTGGGGTATACTATACTATAGTTATAGTAAGGAACACCAGAATAGTATATGTAGGTAATTATTTCGGTCCCTATATTGGATTCCTCCCGAAAATCTGAGGCCCAAAACTCTGAACCACTAAGCCCACAAGCTTCTAAGCCCGATATCCTTCTTGAGCATGTTTTTATAGAGCCCTTGCAGAACCCGCGAACCCCGACACCGTTACTGACACAAAACAAAGCGCATCAAGACACCACAGAATCCCCCACAATCAATCTCAAAGTAGGTCCGGGTCCCATAAGCCTGAAGTGCTCTTTCCGGACACCAAACCCTACAACCCTGAATCCTAGTTCATCCCAGAGCCTGGATCCTAAACCCTATAGCAACTTGTAACAACGAGATACAGCCGGGCCTTCGCCACTGTGCCCTCGAAGGCGTCATCGTCCTGTGAGTCGTCACCCAGCCCTGCATTGTCGCAGCTTCGGGTTTAGGGTTTAGGGTTTCTTCAGGCGTGGGATTAGAGGTTTGGGGCTGAGAGCTTTAGTAAGACGAGGGGTAGAGCTGTCGACAGGGCTTTACAGGAACAGACTTGTCGGGCACGATGGGTATATGATGGGCTCGCCTAGCAGGTTCTATATCTACGGGTTATGCTTTTTGATTTTTATGGCTGTGTAGTGTGTAGGACTGCAGGTTTTGGGCTGGGAGTTTCTTTTGAGGCTGTTTGGGGTTGACGATGTTTCGGGTTTGGGTCCTCGTGTGTTTGCACTTTGTGGGACTATACTGACTACTATACTTCCTTAAATAGGCCTTACTAAGTCCTTATTATAGGTATTGAGGCCCCCTGCCCCCCTCCCCCCTACCCCCTTAAAGCTCCCTATGAAATCTCAACGGAACTTAACCGGACCGTTGTACGACAACGATTTGCGCAATTCGACGACGGGCGTGACTTCGCCGTTCTTAACCCCAGCCCCAGCAGCCTTGTTACCCTCCCTCGTAAGGGCATAACTGTTCTCACCACTGGGGCGTTGAAAGGTTTCATTTGCATGCCTGGATAATCATATTCCAACCTTAAAGCTGGGCTGTGTCTGTGCACCTATTGAAGCTAACGCTCTTGCTTCGAAGGCTTTTTTGGATCAAGAGAGCAAGACAGAATAGCTTAACATTATTGTGATTTTGTAGTTGGCTTCATGGCCCTCTGGGCCCTTGTCAACTTCTAAATGGCACTACCATAAGTAAGAAAGCGTGTTGCCTACCCTGGTAGCTCTCGTCAACTTCTAGCTCGGCTTGCGGCGGTGGTTTGCATTGCATCGATAGATGCGAAGCTCGCCAAACAAGGGCTCTTGCTCGTGAACAAGGACCCTGACAGTGCCGGGCCTATACAACTATACCATAACATACCCCCAAGCCAAGCCCCCTTCCCCTCAAATCCCCCTGTGGTGCCTTCTGCCTCCGGCGCCGCACCGGCAAGCGGCTGGCACATTTGCCACCAAGGCTTCTATCAGGAATTCTGTAAGGCTTAGGTTACTTACCAGAAGATGCTTTGAGGCTCGCCTTAACCTGTAAGGGCTTGCTTTCATGTAGGATCCGACAGAAAGCCCGAGCGCGGACTTGGTGGACAAAAACATTGCCAGTAAATTTAAAACCCTAAACGGGTTGGGGTCTAGGGTTTCGGGGTTTAGGGACACAAAACCCTGAACCTGAAATCCTGTCCTAACAGTGGTCAAAGCGGGGGAACGCTGGGCTCGGTTTGACAAGGAACACGCATTCCCAAAGACTCCATTATCCTTTAATTAAGGAATATACCTTAAATTATAGAAGGATCCCTAATATGATTTAAGGAATATTCCCTAATAAAGGAGTCTCTGGGTTCCCCCCCCTAAACCCTAAACCCCCACACTTTTTTGGGAATCGATCCTTACTTGCATTTTGGAAGCCCTACAGGTTGGAACCTCGTAAAACGCTGCGGTTTAGGGTTTACCTGGACCCTAAGGAACCTACCTTCTTAAGGACCTATGTAAAGAAATCATAACAAGGAATCCCAAAAAAGGAAGGTTTTATAGGGTTCAGGGTTTAGGGTGCAAGACGAATCCTGGCCTACATCCCTAAGCCCTAAGCACCAAAAGTCGAACACAACCGTCTTCCTCAATGGTCGTGCTTTCGATGCATCTACGTAAGCTTGCAGGGGTTATAGTGTGCGGGCTTAGGGCTTAGGGTTTTCTAGTTCATGGTTGGGATCGGATTAAAAATTTAAATTTGTATTCTTTATTGGCTTTAAGTACCCATAAACATGTAAAATGTTACCCAACTATGATACAGTTTTGGGTTTCGGGGAGTTGGGGCTTAGGGTTTTGTGGTGTTAGGGGTTTGGGGTTTGGGGTTGGGGAGGGCCTTGAGTCTAGGGTTTCAGGACAGCTACTGGCAGTATTAACGTGCCAACAACCTTGGGTACTGTGGATTCCTCCTCCGTTGGAGACCTTTTTGGGACCGAAATGCCGACGGATGAAGCCAAGCTGAAAACGCCCTCAGGAGTTTGACGTGTATTTAAAGAGACATGAAAAAGTGTTCTGAGGTCGTTGGATCCCTTCTAGTCCACAATCACTGAACAATTATGGGTATGCCTCAGATTTTGGTAGGGATCGGGCAAACCACCGTTCGACCAAGAACGCAGGGGTAATTGGGGTCTATGTAGACCCCAAACTCTACACACTAATTTGTTTATAAAAAGCATGTCTGCTGGATCACAGCGTTTTGGAAACCCCAAAGCCAGTGACTTCTTTTGGGGTGGAAGACCCCAAGTTAAGCTTCATGCCGTTTGGGTTTGGGGGTCTTTAAATACGACAATCGTGATAAGGAGCCCTAACGACCAGTATCTCTCAAGGCATCGCCAACTACTTTGGCTTCTATACTACACTACAGCTCTTCTCGGTAACCGCTGATGCTGTCCAGGGTTCGAAGCAGCGAGTGTCAACAAACAGGTCCGAATCAGAGGATCGGGGTGTTAAAGGATGTCTTATCTAAGGGTTTCATATTGAGTATCCCCCTACATAGGATAATGCGGGTTTCCCAATAACCCTCAAAACTCCACTTGCCCTTCTCCGGTATCATAGCAAAGACGGTTAATGGGACTGGTGGGGGTACCACGGCGACTTTAAATCCTCATTGAATCCTACGTAATCAAACACTGAGCTTAAAGCATTAGGCCACTATACTGTACTACACTATACTATATGAAACTCCCACCCGGAACCCCCTTGACTGAAGTCTGTAAGAAACCCATTCCGAGCCTAAACCTCAATCCACGAGCCCTTCAGCCCGCAACTCTACACTACGGTTGATGGACGAAATCCTGCATGGCCCTAAGGACCCTAAACTATGGGAATTATGGTATATTCCTTATAATGGGTAATGCAGGATTTTGTCCATCAACCGTAGGGCCATGCAAACCAGCTCTTCTGAAATACCGGCCCTGACACTCAAACCCCATGCGGCGCTCTAAACCTCCACATGACTGAAAAGACATGTTTGGTCCGACAATTACTAGATTACTTTAGAAGTCTATAGCAGGATCCCGGCACTGTTACAAAATTGCCAGGTACAGACGCCCGACTCCAACTCTGTCCAGGGATTCCGACGGACCGGCTCGTCGATGAGGTTTTCCTCATCTACCGAGATTTCGCACAGCATTGCGCAGGGTATATGACGGGTCCATAAGCGGGTTGGGCCCAAAGCAAGGGTAGATGTGGAGCCCCCATCCTGTTTAACCTCTATCACAAGTGAGACCATCAACCCTGAAACCTAAACCCTGAATCTTAACACTAATCATACCTGAACCCTGTATCGTATCCTAAAACCTACACCAAACTCATACCCGAACCCTACACTCGAAACCTTGCCTCCCCTGACATCCGCTTGCCCATGAATCCTCGAAGCATCGCCCGAGGCCTATGCAAGCATGCATGCATGCATGGGTGTATATCGTTACCCAGAGGGTCCCACATACACTACCATTATGGAATTAGGTCCCCAAAACCAAAATAGGGATGGTTTTTTTGGGGCCTAATTCCATAGTTAGGGTATATGGACCCTCTGGGTTACATATACTTGCATACATAACACCGTACCGTATCGTATCACATCCTGTCATATCGTGTCATATCATACCAGATCATGTCACACCACAGTAGATTATATGACTATCTACTGTATGTTTCATGTATTTACGACTCGGTACTGTACCATGCTATACGATATGGCACTATATCAAAATATGCTATATTAGATTATGCTATAACATAGCATATTATACTATACTAAAATATATGATACTATACTATACTATACTCTATTATGTTATGAATGATGTTACATGTAGGTATCTATACATACAACCACATAGAACGACATAGATGGCCTGAGTTTCGAGCTGAGATCTCAATGGCCTCGAGCGCGGCATTCACCGCCGCCAGGTTGTACATTTCGATCTCGACATGGGGAGTTCGTTTCGGTTTGGGGTTTAGGGTTTGGGGTTTTGGGGATTTGGGGTTTAGGGTTAAGGGTTTTTCCTGGGGGTTTCACACTTCATAAAAAGAAGAGTGTGGTAGTTCATGTTCGTTTCTTTGGTTCTTTCCTTTTTAATTTCACGGTTTCGCAGTTCATAAGCAGAAGAGCGTGGTGGTTCATGAATTTCAGAGGGCTTGTAGAGTTTTGAAAGGTATCGGAAGAGCATCGCCTGACATGGGGTTGCCGTGAGGATAAAATTCTAAGAGCTGCATTGTAGGAGGGTAGCTGTGTTGCAAGAGTCACCCCAAACCCTGAACCCGTAAGCAATCTTCAAGGAAGGGTTGTTCTGTTGCAATCTTGGGGAGGTCTCAGATGGGTGGTTCTCGAAATTATGGTCCCTTTTTGGGTCCCTATTCTAATAAGGCACCTATTATTTAGGGTAACCATAGTTTTGACAACTACCCAGATGACATTGCAGAAGAAGTTCGAAACCACCAAGCCGACCGCCGAAGCTCCTCTTTGGAGTCCTCAGCCCCATCTCTAAAAAACCTAACCCCCCCCCGAAAAAAAAAACTGGAGTTAACTTTGTACGAACTCGCAGGGGATACTACTTCTGCTATGTGTTCAGATAACTCGAAACCCAGCTCTCAGAAAATCATTAAATTGCGACGGGTCTCATGATGCTACGAGAATCCTTCTCGCAAGAACCCCGAAAGCTTTATAGAGGGGCCTTTATAATTGGAATAGGATCTGGGGTATCTCGTTTGATATTTAAGACAAGCAACCTTAGGGAATACTGGCATATAATTAACTAGTTAGTCTTATATACTATGCTGCTTCGAGGTGTTAGGTTCAGAGCTTGGGGGGGTAAGGGCAGTTCAAGGCTTTCTTATGTTTGTAGGGAGTGGGGGGTATCTTGTCCTACAGCTAAAGGACGACCAGCGAACACTCTCCTTCATGTTCCAACCCTGATACGGTAGTTCCCGAATATAGGGGACCCTAATTTAGCACCCGAAATAGTAGGATCCTGATTATAAGGACCCCAGAATAAGGTACCCCCAATTTTCGGAAACTCCCATATTAAACCGTTGGGGGGGATGGCTTTGGTGTTCGGGGCTTTGGTTGTCATGTAGGGGCCTCAATAACTAGAACGGGGCTTTGGGGCCCATCTTACTATATTCATAATAAGGAACCCCCGCAAACCAGTATAGGTAACTTAGGTAACTATTTAGGCCCCTGTATTAGGGTCTCGGGCTTCAGAAGCGCTCATGCCGCTGCTCAAGACCGACCAACTCTGAAGCCCCTGGTGCCCTAAACCCTAAGCCTAAACCCTAAACCCTAAACCCTCTGAGAAGCAAAGCCCGCATGAAGCCTGGCAAGAGGCGCTGGAAAAACCCTAAACCATCTTGACACCTCGAATTAGGAACCCTACAGCAGCCCTGCCTTCTTCGGGGCGTTGAAGACAGCCAAAACCTGACGTCAAAGCCCCGGGCACTGAACTCCAGTATGGAAGTTTCTCAGGGACTATAGGGCCACGTTCGGGGAGCGTCTATAGGCTGCGACACGGTTGAGTAACGCGTTCAGACTAGTTGCTGTAGTGGTTCTTGTGAAGGCTGTCATATCATGGCTGTGGCCAAGGGTCCCTTGCCGATATCTGAAACTCTAAAGGCCTGTCCCTATGAGCTTTCAACACAGGACCAACCACCAGCCCTCGACATAAGAGCCAATTTTTTCTGATCGACAAAAACAGCACGAGGCCCTGAAACGCAATGAATCGTCCGCGCAATTTTTAGATTCTTGCGGCCGTTAAGCCTCCAAGAAGAACCCACAAACTCAAAAGCCTCTATGGCCCAAAAATGCCTTGAGAAAGACATGGGGTGTCGTATCATGATATGATTCAGGGGTTGTGTACTTCAGGAAACCAACGCTATAAACCTTAAAGCGACCTTCACAACAACTGTAAACCACTATGGAAGCCCCCAAAAACACAACAAACTACCTACTGTAGTATGGGAGTTTCGCAGCCTGAAAGATGCTTCGAAGTTTTCAAGTGGTTCATGAGGGCTCTTCGAGCTTGTGATAGGCTTGGTGTTAAGATTTCTGTTAAGGCTTCCCACATGAGGGGTTCCTCATGGCTTAATGTCAACTTCATAACAATACCCGACCCCCGCTCACCCCCGGCCCCATGTCGATTGATTTCAAGCGCCGACCCGGGCAGGGTTGATTCATAGGGACCCTTAGGGGGGTAGGGGGGAGGGGGGTAGGGCACTATACTTCGTTAAATGGGCCTGATTAGGTCCTTATTATGGGCATTAAGGCCCCCTACCCCCCTCCCCCTACCCCCCTAAGGGTCCCTATGATTGATTGACTATTGAGGAGGGGTTTCTGGGCACTGCTATGCTCGCTGACTCTCTCTGCGACTGTGGGAAGGCTGACAAAAGGGCCTCAAGTGTTCTTTAAGGGGACCCAGGGACGGGACTATTATGATTGAGTTTCCGGGATCGAGTTCTACAATTCAGCGGGGGTTGATATTTGAGTTCCCGGGATCGAGTGGCTAGGTTGAAATTAGGCTTTGATCCTCAAGCGTCATCATCCCTTTCTGGAATCTAACCATGCGGTTGTGCGAGCTGGAAAGTTAATTATAGCGGTCACAGATGTCACTTCCGGTATCATCAAGCAAACCTTTCTTTCGCTGCACACCACATCGGACTCAGAAGGGCCCTCCTTACAACAGGCCAGAAGCGACAAGCATCCAACCGCCGACCTTGTCAGCTGACCCTCACACGCACAAACTACCTGGCCTGTGGCAGTCTCAGACGGCACTTCCTTGAAGGTCGGTTTCATCACCCAAACGACTTCCCAACTTGCACACCACGTCCGGCGCAGAGAGGCCCCGACACGCAAGCAGCGACAAACATCCAACCGCCGACCTTGTCAGCTGACCCTCACACGTCACAAACTACCTGGCCTGTGGCAGTCTCAGACGGCACTTCCTTGAAGGTCGGTTTCATCACCCAAACGACTTCCCAACTTGCACACCACGTCCGGCGCAGAGAGGCCCCGACACGCAAG
>BGNK01001702.1:71784-107733 GCA_003297005.1 Symbiodinium sp. clade A Y106 | reverse complement strand
CGACTTCCCAACTTGCACACCACGTCCGGCGCAGAGAGGCCCCGACACGCAAGCAGCGACAAACATCCAACCGCCGACCTTGTCAGCTGACCCTCACACGTCACAAACTACCTGGCCTGGGGCAGTCTCAGACGGCACTTCCTTGAAGGTCGGTTTCATCACCCAAACGACTTCCCAACTTGCACACCACGTCCGGCGCAGAGAGGCCCCGACACGCAAGCAGCGACAAACATCCAACCCGAAACCTTGTCAGCTGACCCTCACACGTCGCAAACTACCTGGCCTGTGGCAGTCTCAGACGGCACTTCCTTGAAGGTCGGTTTCATCACCCAAACGACTTCCCAACTTGCACACCACGTCCGGCGCAGAGAGGCCCCGACACGCAAGCANCAAACTACCTGGCCTGTGGCAGTCTCAGACGGCACTTCCTTGAAGGTCGGTTTCATCACCCAAACGACTTCCCAACTTGCACACCACGTCCGGCGCAGAGAGGCCCCGACATGCAAGCAGCGACAAACATCCAACCCGAAACCTTGTCAGCTGACCCTCGCACGTCACGAACTACCTGGCCTGTGGCAGTCTCAGACGGCACTTCCTTGAAGGTCGGTTTCATCAACCAATCGACGTTTCAGCTTCCACACACCACATCCGACCCAAAATGGCATCAAAAGGCAAGCAGCGACAAACATGCCACCCGAAACCTTGTCAGCTGACCCTCGCACGTCACAAACTACCTGGCCTGTGGCAGTCTCAGACGGCACTTCCTTGAAGGTCGGTTTCATCAACCAAACGACGTTTCGGCTTGCACACCACATCCGATGCAGAAATGCCCAACAGGCAAGCCGCGACAAACATGCAGTCCGTAAGCTTGTCAGCTAACCCTGGCGCGTCACAAACTACTTGCAAGTGCATGCTTGTCAGCTGACCCTCGCACGTCACAAACTGCCTGGCCTGTGGCAGTCTCAGACGGCACTTCCTTGAAGGTCGGTTTCATCAACCAAACGACGTTTCAGCTTGCACAAACAGGCCCGAACAGGCAAACAGCGACTAACATCCAACCCGAAACCTCGTCAGCTGACCCTCGCACGTCACGAACTACCTGGCCTGTGGCAGTCTCAGACGGCACTTCCTTGAAGGTCGGTTTCATCACAACTGTGCCTACGCCAACTGCTTAAACATTGGATTTCAAGCTTCAGTTTGCGCGGGGAGGCTCCGGATCACACGCTCATTGATCTTAGCCTTGGCACATGCCACAACCGTGTCTACAGCTAAGCCCGAAATTTTGAATCACATCGCTTCAAAACGAACCCTCACACACCAGACCTCGAACACGACTTGACTCGACAATTCTTCACCGTCCCTGACCCACCCTTCACCATCGTCGCGCACGCATTTTTCATTACTGAAACCAGAACGGAACTCAAGACAATTGCTCGCAAAATCTTATAGAATGATAAGGTTTACTCAAGCTCGAAACACGTATAAGCCCGGCGCAACCCAAGATCCCAAACCAAGCGACCTCAACCACACACAAAAAAAGCTTAGGCCACACCATTGAAGAACAATGCCCTAGACAACTTAGACAACTTCAGCAACGAAACACAACAACAAATGCCTATAACAAACATGACTGGGATTGAAGATAGAGAGGCAGATGCAACAGACACTGAATAATACAAGAAAGAAGCCCCTTACACCCATAAGACCCCCTTTACCTTATAGGAGTGGTATGGGAGGCTTATGGGAAACTACCCACCTAATAACTACCCACCTGTAAATGGCTTAGAAATAAGACTTCAGCTCCCAAGTTGAAGCCCCGACAAGTATAAACTGGAGACGCGTCCGGGCCTAAAACAAGTCTTCATCACAAAACCTCAAAACCCCTTAAGCCCTTAGACCCCTCACTCCAGAAAATCGGCGCCGAAAGTTCGATGAAACAAGCAAGAGTTCGAGGCCTCGTCGCCGATAAATTCCAGCAGCGTCCCTCCGTTCTGCTCAAGAGCTTGGTTCACGCCTTCCAAAACCACGTCGAGCCTCATGAGTTTTGTGTTTAGGGTTTTCGGGTGTTGGGGTTTAGGGCGTTAGGATGTTAGGGCTTTAGCATAGGGATTCCTACAATGGTCCCTAAACAAGGCTCATATAAGAGGTCTAAGACGATCCCTATAAAGGGTCTTGTAAAGAGTCCCAGGAAGGGCTCCTCCATATACATTACTTGGAGTCTTTCACGGTTAGGGCGGAGTCTAGATCGAGCCTGAGGGGGGGTTGTAGTATAGGGGCCTGTACTGGCAGGGCATGATTCAAGGGCTTACGAAAGGATACCCGAAGGGTCCAAAGGACCCAATAATTAGGTACTCGGTTTTAGGATAGTAGTTATGTAGGTTAGGATTTTGGAGAGTATATGATTATTGGGTAATTGGACCCTTGGGGATAAGGGTGGGTGGTGACGAGGGTTTAAACGCTTGGAGTTTTGAGGGGCTCCACAAGGCTTTGGCGGCAATAAGAGCCCAAGAGTCCAGGTACCTGCATAGCCGGTTCCTGGGTTATGAGTGTTAGAGGGCGCTTGCAAAAAGGCTTAGTGAGCCACTAGATAGGTAACTGGGCTTCCGGGCTTACATGGAGTTGTAAGGGTTCTCAGGCTTTGTTCAAGAAACGCTTTCCGTGTCGAGGCTCGGATTCTGAGGCTAAGGGTTTATGCTAATGACTCTCCCAAACCCCCTAAGATCCTGAAACCCCACAGAAAGTTCCGAACCCCTGAAGCTCCAAGAAAAGTGACCCTTGTAGCAACCTGCATTGGGCTGAAAGGAATCCCCAGAGAGGCCAATATCCCTTAATGAAGGAATATACCTTAAATCATGAGGGGCTTCATATTATGATTTAAACTATATTCCTTAATATCCCTTAACTAAGGAGTATATCTTAAATTATAGTAGGATCCTTACTATGATTTAAGCTCTGTTCCTTAATTCCCGTATAGAACCCTTATAGATACCTTTAAGGAGCCCTTTAAGGAACGCCTAGGTATCCCAGAGGGTCCATATACACTATTATTATGGAATTAGGCTCCCAAAACCATAATAGGGATGGCCTTTTGGGACCTACTTCCAAAATGGTAGTGTATATGGACCCTCTGGGTATTCCTTAATTAAGGGGTATTTTGGGCTCTCTGGGTCCTCTACGGGAGCCCTGAGTCCCCGGCAAAGAAAGCACCTCCTTAGGGGTCTTCCCCGTGCAGATCTCCTTGAAGCCCTGGTAGTCTGGGGTGGCACCATCAAGAGGATCCGTGGTTCTGGGTAGGGTTTAGGGGTTTAGGGTTTAGGGCTTACCTTAAACCTACCTTTGGGTAGTAGGGAATGGAAGAATGGTAGTAATAGTAGTTATAATTGTACCCAATTCCTCCATTCCCTACTAACCAAAGGTAGGTAGAGCGGAGAGTCATGCAAGCTACCTAAATACTAGTAACATCCATAAAGAAACAATAACAATGTGAAGGAATAAGACTGAACAAGAATCATGTCAGTAGCAATGGTAATGGTAGCAAAAAAAGGCAACAGCAAGATGTAACCATATACTTACCTCCCACATACCTATGGCCTATGGGGGAAAAAGGTTCAAACTGTCCCAAAAGACTACCTCATAAGAGCCCCAAAAGTTGAAAAGTTGAAGCCCTGCGCTTAGGAAGAAAGACCGCTTTCCGTCTGTTTCCGTTGAAAGTGCAGGGTTTGGAAGTGGCATGATACGGGCCATCGCCCTTCTGCTCACGACGAACATAGTGCTTGCAGTTGCCGAGGTACGTTTAGACTGTGTTTTGTTGTTGTGAGGGCTCGTGCTTCACCGATTTTTTGTGTCGCGCGCAAAACTTGCACTTTCGGAGTGCATAATAGCCTGAATCCTAAACCCTAAACCCTAAACCCTGCTTCGAGATGTTTCGAAGCTACCAAGTCAAGTGAAGAACGGATCCTTCTGGGCCCCTTGGCCCTATGTGGGAGTTTCCGAAAATTAGGGGCCCCTTTAAAGGGATCCTATAAGGGTTACTAGAAGGGTACTATAAGGGTTCCTTTAAAGGGCTCTATAAGGGTTTGGAGTTTCCGAAAATTAAGGGGTACCTTTCAAGGGATCCTTACTTTAAAGGGTTACTTTCAGGGTTCCTTTAAAGGGCTCCATAAGGGTTTAGGGGTACCTTTCAAGGGATCCTTATATAGGGTTCCTTAAAGGGATCTAGAAGGGTTCTATAAAGGGTTTATGGTTTAGAGTTTCCGAAAATTAGGGGTTACCTTATTTTGGGGGTCCTTATAATAAGGATCCTACTATTTAGGGTACTATATTAGGGTCCCCTATTTTCGGAAACTCCCATGTAAGCCCCCAGCCCCCTGTCACAAGAAACAAATCTAGGAAGCATGCGGGATATCACAACCCCACATCAATCCGAAAAGCCTCAGACCTTATGTTCTTGCTGTTGGACTATGCTATTCACGCTAGTATTATCACCGCTATTGTTCTTCTTCTTCCTCGTAGCATTATTTCGTCAGTTTTTATTAGCAACATTTTTACGATTATGATTCTTCCTATTATTGTTGTCATTAGTACTACTTTCTTGGTGCTATTCATGTTTTATTCTTCTTCTTAACACGGTTGCTACCACTATTATTAGCGATAGTACTATTAATTATTATTGTTCTTATTATGAGTCGTAGCGTAGTATTATTATTATAGTCGTATTATTATTACTATTGTTATATCACTACTATTGTTATTGCTATTGTTGTTATTTTTGTGATTATCATTATTTGCTGGTATGCTTAGCTATTTTTTTAGTGCGGCTAATATTTATAGCATGTTTATTATTGATGTTGTGATTATTGTCATTCTTGGTATTACTACCCATAGGCCCCAAAGTAGTTCCTTTTTGGGGTCCATATTTAGAATTCTATAAGGGAATCCCCAAAAGGAACTACTTTGGGGCCTATGGGTAATTGTAACAATTATTGCAGTTGGAGACTCTCAGCCTTGAGCCTACCCTGGAATCCTCAATCCTTGAGATCCGCATCCCAAGGTCCTAAGCATGACAGCTTTTAAGCTAAAAACCTCTGAAACCCCAAGAATTAAACCGCAGTATTCCGATGTGGCGCCCTAAACCCTAAACCCTAAGCCCTAAACCCTAAGCCCTAAACCCTAAACCCTAAACCCTAAACCGTGGGCGATTGTGAATGAAGCTTGGGAGGTCTCGGGCTTGAGGTTCAGGTCTTACTTAACCCCAAATTCCTGAGCCCTAGAAACCCTTCCAGACCCCAACACAATAGAACTCTTACAGAACCCTAAACCCAGAAGCCTAAACCCAAAACCCTCTGCACTAAACCCTGAACCCGAAGCCCAAAACTCAACCCTAAATCGCCTTTATGTCGCAGAAGAAGATGCTAACCTGGGTCGGAATGCATCCTCGGCTGCGCGCGGCTCGCGGCTCGGGGGGCTCAGCTCCTCTGGGTTTCATCCTCGGGCCCCTTCGGGTCCGGGACCTTTAAGGGTAAAGGAGTTTTTAGGATCTCTAGGGTTTCAGGGCTTGGGGGGATTTAAGGGTTTAGGAAAGTTTAGGGTTTAGGGTTTGGGATTGACTTGGGGATGGAACTCTAGGGCTTATGGCGGAGGGTTTGGGATTGACTTGGGGATGCAACTCTAGGGCTTATAGCGGAGGGGTTGGGATTGACTTGGGGATGGAACTCTAGGGCTTATGGCGGAGGGGTTTAGGGGTTAGGGGTCTCGGGACGTTCGAGCTCATGTTCTCGTGTGCACCCGCTGAACCTTCAAGCCTGCCACAGCCACTGCTGCTAATTGTAGTCGACGAGTGAGTGCGACTACGACGATGACGACGGCTGCAGCTACTACTACTATCACTACGTCTGCGACGACTGCTTCTACTGCGCCGAGTCCGAGATCAACTGCCAGCTGAGAGGCCAATGTTGGCCTCCACACCGGCGTTCATCACCTGCTTCAGGAGGATCACCTGGTCGCTAAGGGGTCGAGGCCAGGGTTGTCCTGCGGGCCCCAGGCACCTTGAACTTGGGCTTCGGATTCAGGGTTCAGGGATTTCAATACCCCCTAATTAAGGAATATACCTTAAATTATGAGGGGCTTCATATTATGATTTAAGCTATATTCCTAATTAAGGGATATTGGGCTCTATGGGTACTGATCCAGTTTCGGGTTCTACTGATTCAAACAGGGTGGACTCTGTGGGCAGAAGGAGGGTTTGGGGCAGAAGGAGCGGAAATGCAAGACTTCAGGGCTTTTGGGTTTTAGGGCCCGGACCCAACAGAATCATAAACCCTGAGCCGCAAAGCCGCAAAGGGAAAAGGGATTCATTAGGGTTTAATTAGGATCCCGCCGCACGTAAAGAGGCCAGAGCAAAATAGGACTCCACACAGGCGTTAAGGTTCAAGGTTTTGGGTTTCGGGTCCGCCCGGACAAAATCCTAACTCCTGGACAGCAACACCAAGTATACAGGCAGTTCAATCCCCAAAAGCCTCAGGCTGGATTTATATGATTGCTGATTTGGGAGTTTCCAAAAATTAGGGGTATCTTATTTGGGGGGTCCTTATAATAGGGTACTATTTTAGGGTCCCCTGTTTTCGGAAACTCCCATTTGGGGGTTTGGGCAATGGACTTCAAATCCACCTCCGCCCCCAACTGCCACATCCGAAAAAAGAACAAATACCCGAACTTCGAATAGCCCCGCAACTTTGAAATGCCCACATGCACCGAAAATAATTGTCGCTGACCACATTTGCACGCTGACACCTCACACCCGCCATCTGCCCATACATGTTGCTCCCCCAAAGAAGCAAGTAACAACACATGAGATCTGCAGATAATTGGGGACTCGAACAAAAAACATCGAACATCCAAATGTTTTGGGACCCTCAGCAGCTTTAAGAGAGGATTATAAGAAACCCTGTAAGATCAATCCGGGACTGCGCGAATCCTGGGGCCCTCGCTGGGACGTACTTGGACCAGGCGATCATGGCCTCAAAAAGGAAACCAAGGGGTTCAGGGTTTAGTTTTTAGGGGCTTAGGGTTTAGGGGTTTAAGGTTTAAGGGTTTAGGGTTTAGGGTGAAACGAAAAAAAGGAGAGCTCAAAATCCCAAGCCCTATACCGTGCACCCCTAAACTCAAATCCTAGACCAAACTCCCGAACCGAAAAGCTGACCCTTTTAACATAGTCTTGACGCAAGAGTCCTGTTGCGGGTACCACGCAGTGTGGGGGAAACAGCCCGTAAAGACCAGACAAAAACAAATCCTAACAAACCCTACACCCTACTTAAATCCCAAACCCTACACTCCTTAGACCCTACCTTAACCCTACGTAACCTACCTTTTTAAGGACTTATATAAGGAAATCATAATCATAATAAGGAGCCCGAAAAAGGTAGGTTCCGTAGGGTCCAGGTAACCCTTAAACCCGAGAGCTTGGGCCAGGGCCGATTCCAAGAGGCTCATCGACTTCCGCAATCCCAACAACTCCTGGGCGACCTCGGAGAGTGCCCCAGGATTTGCACACGTGCCCGTGCAACACAGACGTCCTGAATACGCTGAGCATAGCAGAGCAACGCAGAGCATATAGTAGAGCATAGAGTATAGAGCATAGTAGAGCAGAGCAGAGAAAAGGAAAGGATATCAAAGGATAGCATGGCATAGCACAGTACGTACAGCATAGCACAGTGCAACATAGCATGGCATAGCACAGCATAGCAGAGCAGAGAAAACCAACCACCGCAAAACACAACGTGCAATAACCTAATATTGTCGTAACGCACCAGATAACAGCTCATTGCACTACATGATGTGACCTGCAATGTCATCACATTCCACTCCAGTCCGTTCTACACATTTCATGGCACATCGTACGCTTAAATGCGCACACAAACATGCACGCACACAGACCCCCAGAACCTGACCTCGACACTTTAAACCCGAAAATCTCAACCTAGCCGTAGCCCATAGAACTTACCGAACCATGATGTGGAATAGAATACGTAAGGTTTGCAGGTTTCAGCTAAACCCTAAACCCTAAACCCCTAAACCCTAAACCCCTAAAACCCCTAAACTTAGCTGAAAACCCTTAAGCCCTGCCGTTTTAAAAACCGCTGGAGAGCAACCGTAAAGGAACCTAAAAAAAGGCACCCTAAAAGGGCTCCTTTAAGGGATCTTTAGGGCTCCTTAAAGGGATCTATAGGGTTCCTGGGCTTAGGGTCAAGGAAACCTAGTGGGAACCCCAGAAAGTTGGAAGATGGGTTTAGGAGGATTAGTGCTAGGATCCCTTTTTCTTAACATTAAGGCTATGAGGATGATAATGTTCCAACTTTATGGCTTCTACTGTATACCGACGCCCCTATGTAGATGTGCTCCTAATTGTTTCGGCCCCCAGGGTTTAGGAAAAATAATATCCCCCATATGGGCGGTTGTCAAAATTATGGTCCCTTTTTGGGTCCCTATTATATGGCTTCTACTATAGTAGTAACTATTCATGGAACCCCAGGACCCTGTCCGGGGCTCTCACCGGCACCGGCGCAAATGGCTTGCACTTGCAACGGCTCCTTGGCGCAAGCAGGGATGGGGACTCAGGGGTTTTAGGGGCTTTAGGGGTTTAGGGTTTAGGATTCAAGGTTTAGGGTTTTAGGGTTTTAGGGTTTAGGGTTTAGGGGTTTATGGTTTTAGGGTTTTAGGGTTTAGGGTCTTGGGGTTTTAGGGTTTAGGGTTTTAGGGTTTAGGGTTTTGGGGTTTAGGATTCAGGGTTTAGGGTTCTGCCGCTTAGCGATGTTTCGGGATTCTGGCTAGCTTAACGACAGCATTCTTCTTGGCATTTAGGGCGTGGAGTTTAGTGTCTCCTTCTAGCGCCCCATAAATGAGAGCCCATCTTGAACCTCGCATTTCAACGTTGGAGCCCCAAGCAGTTCACAGCCTTTTCAACTCCAAGTTTACTTTCTGTCCAGATTTCGGATCTATCAGATCTTAAGTTTTAAGGAGTCTCTCTTCTTCAACAACCGGGCCGCAAAAAGTTCAAACTTTCTAAGATAGAGCTAATATATAAGGCCAAAAAGTTTAAAGTTCCCCCGTTCACTATCTAAGGAGTTGTGTTCATGGGCCTTTCGGCCTCATTATTGATGTTTGTCCTATTTCCAAAGTAGCCCCGTAGAAAAAGGAATCGTTGTTTATTTGCTTTCGCTCAATGGACACCACAGAATATAACAGCAAGAAGAATATACAAGGGTATGAATAATTTGTTGGAGCCCTATAGCCCGACATCCTACACCAAGGGCTTGGGTTGGAGCTGTTGCTCGGGTTGCGAAACCTTGATGATTAATTAATGTAGGAGTGCCTTAATGATTAGAATAGGGTTTTGGGGCTCCTTATTGCAATTATAGTATAGTATAAATACCTCCCAAACCTAATTCTAATTATTGAGGCCCCTACACTATTGGTAATGATATCCCCGTGCAGCGCCGACAATTACCACAATGCCATATTATGATTGACAAGGCCCCTGATGCCCGCAATCTTCAGCCGTCATGCAACGAGGTAACAGAACACTTAGGCTTAGGTTTGAGGCGCTTGAAGGTTTAGGGTTTGGGTTCATCTGGGATTGTTGGCGGGAGAACTCTACTCGTGCAGGCTTGGGTACTTCCTAGGATATTTGAACAGACGATTTGCTAACAATACCCAACACCCAAACCCTGAAATCCTAAACTCCAAAGCCAAATCCCTGGATGCCAAAATATGAAGCCACCATCGAACCGTGCAAAAGGCTATAGCGGTGATAAGACTTTGAGACCTTCTAAAGCATGTCCCCTAACTCCAACATCTGCGGCTCCTGGCACGGGCACCTAGTTCAAGGTGACAAGTTGCCTCTCTTATTGTGGTGGCTTCGCATGTGTTTCCTGAAAAGCTCGCTATGAAACTCTACGAGACATACCAGTACGCCAAGAAATGCACAAAACCTCGCCAAATTAAGCAGCTAGGCAAGGGCAAAATTCTTAAAACCCCGGGTAAGAGCCCCCATAAAATCTGAAGTAAGCCCCAGGTTTAAGGCACCCGACCTGGTCAGCTGCGTAACCCCGATGTCTTGGTCGATCCTGGAGTTATTAAAAGGCGGGCACATAGCGGTTCTGCGAATAGTTAAAAAAAACATCGCTTTCAATTTCTTTGTTAATCTTTTGAAGGCTGGTTTGAGGTGCCCTCTTTTTCTTTGCATGGGCGGGAGGCAGGGTGAAATAGACTTATTTTCAACTAGAGAAGGTTTCTGAGCATTTCTGTGGCTGCTTTCACGCTATTGTTTCAGCTCGGGGCTTCAGCTGGCGACAAGCAGCAACACGTCGAGGGCTCTGTCAGCGGCTTTCAAGTCTTTGGGGAGCTGTCCAAGTATATAGTATATAGCTGTGATGAAGATGATACCAAAACCGATCAAGAAGAAGATGATGTTCACGTTTGCGAGACTAGAGAGGAAACTGGTGATGTTGATCGTTGATCCTTGTGAGGGTGGTTAAGGTTGCGAGTGCGATGCTCTTCGAGACGGTGGCTGCTACATGCTGCTACTCTGCAATCTTCAAACGAGAGTAGACTCGGATCTCGGTGAGCAGACTCTGGGGCCTCGGTCGGAAATCCGTGCGAAATGAAGCGCCCGACCAGTCGTAGCAGTAGCAGTAGCAGTAGCAGTAGTAGTAGTAGTAGTAGTAGTAGTAGTAGTAGTAGTGTATATTGTTGTTGCAGCAGCAGCAAGCGCGAATCTCGCCTTCTTCGCCGGTCCGAATGCTACCATCCTTTTCCTAATCCCTACATGGGGCGGGGGGTTGTATTTATCAGTCGTCTACAGTATCAGACACCCTCAGATTTGTAAAGCCCGTATTTGCAACCTGAGCGATGCGAAAAAATTCTGATCTTGGCAAGGAGTCTGTAAATTGCAGGATGTATGGCGTGTGCGAAGGGTTTTGTAAGAGTTTCATAAGAATCATACCTTATGAATTGTAAGGGGAGCCTTTGTATTGTAACTGAATTCAATGGATTGTGGAGTCTCTAAGTTATAAATCCCTATATAGATCGCTTCTGAATCCTCGATGGACCCATTGATCCCTTGCTGGTTAAGAGCTGACTTTGAAGGCTTCACAGCCCTTCGCCTTTGTATCCTGGAGCTGCAGGTTCATAAGTCCACAAGCACGGCCAAAGTAAAGAACCTAGACAGCTTTAGGCATTCGGTCACCTTCGTTGAGGTTCATTCTTTGGCCTAACAGATATGCCACGGTAGCATGGGGCCTGAAGCTTTGGAGTGCTCAACCTTTTGATTTCGGGAACAAGCCCTGAATCCCAAACACAAAACCGCAAGCGCCGTCTCTCTGTGGCCGGGACTTCTTGATGTTCGTCGCCGTGATAAGCTCTATCAGCTTCATAGCGTTCATGTCCTCGGACAGTACGGTTCCTTTTGGGCCTGAATGAGGCTTCCATGTTAGTAGTACATAAGAGTCTGTGTGCGGCTTCAGCGGTTTCAGGGCTTTGGGGGTGGTGCCTGTTTGAGTTATTGGGAGTTTCCGAAAATAGGGGACCCCAAATATAGTACCCGAAATAGTAGGATCCTTATTGTAAGGGCCCCAAGATAAGGTACCCCTTATTTTCGGAAACTCCCTGATGGCTTCAGAGCTTTGGGGTAGGGAGGAATGGAATGCGGGCACTGGATGCACCGGAACGATCATTTCAGGAAGGAATTCTGAACTCCTTGCTAACCGAGCCTCTATATTCTATATGGGGTCTAGGGTCCGTTGGGACTAATTACTGCCCCCTCACGATTCTATGAACAAAACGTCGTTTTGGAGGTCCAAAGCCCGAAGGCCTGTCGAGCCGCAGGTCTGCTGAGACTCGGCTGTGTAGACATACCAGTGCCCGCTGTGTCTCCACCACCACTGGTCATCTGACCTCGTGAGTTAAGGGTGCATGTAGCACTTCTGGTTTTGCAGCTTCTCCGTCCTGGCTTGGAACGGGGCTCCGTCCCATTCCTCCTCGTGCATCGACGTGGAGTGGCCCATCTGGTCATGAGGGCAGTTGTCGCAAAGCCTATCCCTCCAACTGGCAGCCGCAAGTAGTGCAGGGGCCTATAATAATTAGAATAAGGTTTGGGGGTAGAAATACTATAATATTCAAAATAAGGAGCCACCAAAAGAGTCTTGGTAGTTAATATTTGGGGCAGGGCCGGCGGGGGGGGGGGGGGGNGGGGGGGGGATCGGCCCATTGGGGTTTACGGGTCCAAAAAGGCTCTACGAAGGTTACATCAGAACTCTTGCAGGGTCCTTTACGGCTGTCACGGCTCTACAGTGTTAGAGGTGAAGAAGCCCGGCGGCACCCAGAATTGGAAACTCCAGGTCTTCCACCCCGATCCCTTGGATGCTAAATTGTCCGTCCTGGCTTCCCCAGCTTACCCTTCACAATACCGCTAACCTGTGGCTTTGAAGACTCAGTTTTCACTAAGAAACCTAAAGTTATATAAACGGACACCGAAAACCCCATCCCAGGAAAGCTATTATCAAGCCTCAGCCCCCAACAAAGCAACAAAAAACAACACATCTGTAAACCCCCGATACCCAAACCCCTCCAAAAGCCCCCACGGAGCCCTCTCTTGAGAACGTGAGGCAAAAAAAGAAAGCCTGAATAACACAATACCCTACTTCTACAATCCCAAACCTGGAAACGTAAACCCTACAGGGAAAATGGCTGGCTTGGGACAGGGCAATCCTTTTAAGGAACATGGACTAACCCTAAGAAGTAGCCGGTTACAGGATCTTTTATTCACCGCCAGTCACCCCACAGCTTAGGATTCTATGGGGGTCCTCTCAGCGTTGTATAGGGCTTTCGGGGTTTGCCGAAAGTAACCCAAGCACCTCTAAACAATGATATGACTCGATATAACTTTCAACAGTAGGCAGTAGGTACATGTCCCTTCTAGACACCTACACCCCAACGACTCCGAGGAAGTCACGTCCATTAGGTCCCAGAGAGGGTGCAGGCAGTTGTGGCTCGACCTCGGCAGAGGGGCTTGAAGACTCCCAAACTCGCTAGGTAATCCATAGACCGGAGGTTTTGATTCAATCCTATGTCGACAAAAAGCCTCAATATCTCTTGCAAGGACTGAGAAAATGGTTGGCCTCCCATCTGCATGTCTCTTTGCTTCAGTCTGCAGTTGGCTTCGTAGTGTCCAGGCTTCTGGCAGTAGTGGCAAACGTTGGTTCCTGAGTTGTTGCTGTAGTAGCCTTTGCCTTTTCCTTTGGCGCTGTAGCCTCTTCCCCCGCCTTTGCCGTATCCTCGTCCTCGGCCTGTTTCTTTTCCTTTTCCTCTTCCTTTTCCTTTTCCTCGGCCTTTGTAGTAGTACTGGCTCTCTCCTTTGCCTTTTCCTTTTCCTTTGCCTTTTCCTTTATCCTTTCCTTTGTGCTTTCCAAAACCTTTTGGGGCTGTCGGGCGTAGGGAACTACCCTAGTTTTAAACCTTTGCCTGAATCATTGAACCCGGAACTCTGAGCCCCCCGGCCCTGGGTGAACCGCCCTAAGGCCACTGTAGGGTTTCGGGATGTCGTCTTTACAACACCGTGCAGGTCTTGAGGTGTTTAGCCTGCCTTGGGATTAGTCGCTTAGGATGTGAGCTCTTTCCAGCTGTCTTGGGAGCTCAGAGCAGTAACATGCCTTAGGTATTGCCAGCGGCTAGGGTTGAAAAGGGCGTGGGATTGACGGCTTGGGGTGTAGGGTCTAGTAATAGTACGCGTGACCCGGCCGCTGTGGAGCTAAGACAAGTTCACCTTGGTTTGAAATCAAGTAGGAAGCCCACCGAAAACCCTTTGAAGACCCCGCAACACTTTGCCGGAGCCTTGATAAAGCAATCCACACCGCTCCTTTCTGAAATTGCAACCCTAAACCTCCCTAAACCCTAAACTACCTACATTTGAGGGAAATACACAAACGCCAATATCCCTAATTTCTGGAAATATTGTAGACCCCTGATTCATAACCACCCTTCTTGAAGAGCCTTAATGTAGGGATCCCTGCTACAATCCTTATTAACAGAGGGGTACCATTATCATTCATCAGTGCCCTTCATGAATCTAGACCCCCACACTGGAACTGTACCTTGAGGTGGCCCTTTGGGTTCCTGATTTTGGGAGCCCAGCATGTGCATGATGTCAGCAGAGAAGTAGAGCATCAGGAGCGCCAGCATCGCAACGACCTCGGGGTGTCGGCTACGAAGCTGCAGGGTTGGGGTTCAGGGTTTTCCTGAACCCAAAAGCCTGAAGGAAAGGTAACACGGGACCCTAAACAGGTAGGGCCAAATTTAGGGCACAGGCTTCGGCATTTCGTGTTTGGAGTTTCGGCGGATGTCAAAGGTAGACCTTACACCGCCGTCAGTTTCTGGACTGCGGTGCAAAAGAAATAATGCTCTCAAGCAGGCCTGCACCAGACATCTGTAATAGACCCAGAAACTTCTCCTTCTTCAGGCCTCTATTTCATCGACCATCGAGTTCGTAAGTACCATATCCCCGCACAGCCCATAGGATTAGACGATATACCCCATTCCTGAGGCCCCTATACTAAGCCCCCGTTTTCTAACCCTTATTGTCTGAAAAACCACCAAGAAGCCTGAAAGCCCCTTGTAGTAATTACCCCGTATACCCGTATATAGAACCCCCTAGTGGAACCATACCTTAAACTACCAAACCCTACTTTTTTGTAGGTTCTGATTATGAACCCTAATATGGAATTTAGGACCCTACAAAAAAGTAGGTTTTGGTAGGTTAAGGTGCATTGCAGAATCCTGATAGAACCCCTTCTTGAAAGAACCGCTGAGCATCCGGCCGAGAGGGAGTACTTGAGACTCTCTCCCGCTTCCCAGCGAACTTGCCTGGGTTTAGGGCTTCGGGCTTAGGGTTTAGGGGTTTTAGGGCTTATAGGGTTTATAGGGTTTATGGGGTTTATAGGGTTTAGGGTTTATAGGGTTTGTAGGGTTTGTAGGGTTTAGGGCGTATCATCAAGGAGGCTGTGGGTCTGAGAGGGTTTAGCGTGCAGGGTTTAGGGCTGAATCTTTTTCCTTAGGATTTTTTCGCGCTAGGGTTTGTAGGGAATAGGATTAGTCTGTTTACTTGAAGGATCAAGGCAATCATTCGGTGCTAAGCCGACTTCTGAGTACGACAACCAGCATTGGTCTACGGAATACTAGGGTCTCATGTTTAATTAGGGGCTCAGAATTACCCATAGGCCCCAAAGTAGTTCCTTTTGGGATTACCTTATAGAATTCCAAATATGAACCCCCAAAAGGAACTACTTTGGGGCCTATGGGTAGGGTCAAGGGGCACCTAAGGGGTTGAATCTCAACCCTTGAAGTCCTCGCCGCCTCGCTTCAGCGGGCGGCAGCTCTGTAGAAGCACTGCAAGATGCCACGCTCGGTCTTCAGCCATTTCAGAATCTTGCAATGACCCCACAGGGCCAGGGCCTGAGTCGTCGTCACTTGAAGTCTCATAGCCAGATGAAACAAGCTACCCTGTACTCAAAACGTACCCTAAGCCCTAAGGGCTCCGACCACGGCGATTCGCAGCCACTTACAGCTGCATTCGTCCTAAGTTCTTTGGTGGGATTTCCTAAGAGGTGCCGTGGAAGGAGAGTTCATGTACCCCTTACATGAACTGCTTTATCAGAGGGGCGTCACCAAGGCAGCCTCCTAGGCCCGCTCCAGCATGGTCATCTCAGAGCTCACGGTGGACTCGTCTTGTGGGACCGGGGCTTTGGGGGGATTTCATCACGGTAACACAAGGCCCAAGTTCTGCCGTCGTGGCCTTCAACGGCCAAGAACTGACCTCCAGAGTCGATGCTTTGCCGACCGGGAGAAAAGGGTGATTCCCACTTCCCCTAAGGGGATCATCCCCGTGCCGTTGCCGGCGAGTGCCACACGTTCGCGCTTGAGTGTACAGCGCCCTCGAAGCTCTGCAGCGAACAAGTACTCAAGTACCCCTTTGCTGTAGCAGGTCTTATGGTCGGGCCTTGCAGATCCCTTGTCGGACCTCCACAAAAAAGCCGGTTTGGGGTTTAGTACTTTTTTTTGAGGGGGGTATGTCCTGTCACCACTGTGAGCACAGAACTCAACATCCCACATCCGGCGAATACTGCATGGACACGTGAAGCTCTACGATAGGGGCCTTCAAAATTAGAATAGGGTTCGCAATAGTATACTATAACTATAATGAAGAACCACCGAAACAGTATAGGTAATTATATGGCCCCCAATCTATGCACTCAACACTGTTCTGAGGCCGTTCACTGGTGCTGGTCGAAGATGGCGCTCGTCTCCCAGCTAAGATCCTGTTGCGATTTAATACAGGGGCCTTAATAATTAGAATAGGGTTTTGGGGTATACCGTACTGTAATTTTGATCAGAAATCCCCCAAAATAGTATGAGGCTTTGGCGTCTTTCGGCTTTGTTTTGGTCCGTTCGAGGTTTAGGTGAAGGCTGGACGACACTGGAATACTGGAAAGATTTTCCGGGTTCCTGGAAACCCGAATCACAAATAAACCCAGAGACGTAAAGCCAAAACACTAAAGCCCCAAACCCAAAAAGCTACACCCAAAGCCACAACAGCAAGCCGAAAATCTCAGGGACCCAAACCCCAAGAGGAACAAACATCGTCCCAAACGGAGCCTCGGCTTGATCCACAAGGATCTCGTGGCGCTCCCTACCTGGGCAAAAGGGGCTCATCCAATGTGGGACGTTTACCCTACCTTAACCTACCAAAACCTACTTTTTTGTAGGGTCCCTACCAATTCCATATTAGGGTTCATAATAAGAACCTACAAAACAGTAGGGTTTGGTAGTTTAAGGTAAACCCCCAAGCCCCTAAACCCTGAACCCCTAAACCCTTAACCCTGGGATCCTATCGGGCTGTAATCTGGTTTGGTATTTGTAGGGCTCTTATCGGTTGTTTAGAAGGGCTTTGTCTTGCAATCGGGTTCTAGATCAGCTAAAAGAAATTTCGAGTAGGGTGTTGGTGAGTCTGATTCTGTAGGAACTGTATGATGTCAAAAAAAAAGGTGTGCAAGTTTGAGGGTTCCTATAGAGGGACTTGCACATTCGGCGCTTGAAGTCTTGTGGGTTTTCAGTTTGCTGGGCTCGTTCTCGACGGAGTGTTGGAGCAGAGTGGAGACCCCTATATTGACCCCAGGAACCTTCACTGCAAGCCTCGAAGAAAAGGCACCGCCGAGTTTCTCAAACTCCCCTATGACACTCAAGTAGAATTCAGGGTTTAGGGTTAGGGACCTCGGAACTTCTCGTGGTGTAACGCTTCGGCTCCTTAAGATTCTGGGCTTTTGTCGATTGCCCACTAGGTTAGAGCTCCAAGTACTTACCATTGGTTAGTAGGGAATGGAGGAATGGGGTACAACCCTACTAACCAAAGGTAGGACTGAGGACCCGAACCAGCACCTAAACAAAGAGCCATCAGGCGGGGAGGCCCCCGTAATCTCGGCTTCAAGCAAGCCACTACCTGTCAGGGTATCCCGCCCCAAACTTCAATTTATGCTTGTCTGCTTTGGGCTAAACCCTAAACCCTAAACCTTAAACCCTATACCCTAAAACCTGAACCCTAAACCTTAAACCCTAAAACCTGAACCCTAAACCTTAAACCCTAAGCCCTAAAACCTGAACTCTAAACCTTAAACCCTAAACACAAAACTTCTGACCGAAGGTCTGGGTTTTTCTTAGTTTGCCGGGCCTGTGCTGTCAATGACGTCTTCGAAGAGGACCGCTGCCTTCAGGAAAGGCAGGCTGTTGGGATTTGAGCTGTCGTAGGCTTTTCTTTGGCTCCCTTTTCCAGCTGATCCACTAGCTGTCGTAGGGTGCAGGGCTTCAGGGATTTAGCGGTTAAGCTGCGTTTGTTTAGGGCTCGGGCTCGTAGCGTTTGGGGGTTTAGGGCTTTGCGGCTTTAGGGGTTGAGGGTTTAGAGGGTAGGGCTGAGGGTCTTGCGGCTTGAGGCCTAAACTGAAGCAGATCCTGCACCAAGAGCTGGGAATCGACCCACTCCTACAGAATTAGGACGAGGATTGAGGATTGGGCAGAGAAACGACTCGGTTGGTTTCAGTGTCCATTATTCCCGTGCTCTCAACCCTAAGACATGGCGAAGGGCTTCAGGGTGGCGCTCAACTCTCCGAAAACTAAAAACACTAAGAAGCCGACCGGTCAGCCCTAACACGTGTACAGTTTTACAGTCTACGCAGGGGTAGCGTCGGTTTCTAGCAAAGCTGGTCGTGAAGCACACGAATATTCGGTAGAAGATCTGTACCAAGAAAAAACCCATGTTCCTCAAGTCCTCAAAGCCCTGCAGACCCCGAATCCTGAACACCGCCAGCTCTAGCACCCTATTCTAAGTCAATCCCATCCTTAGTGACCGAGTGCCTTAAACCACAAACCCAAGCACTACGCCTTAAACCCTAAACCCACTACGGCCTCAACAATCCCGAAGCCTCAAAGAAGAAAAACCGCAACCCCCAAACCAAAATGCTGGAGGCCCCATACCCAATGCAGGGGGTTAAGAGGGAGTAGGGCACTAAGCCTCCCTACCCTCCTCGGTCCTCCCGCTTACTCCCACCTCTTCCACACTTCCCAGCTTGCGAAAGCTGAAGCCGCCACTGGAGTTGGAGCATGGGTTCGTCGCCCTCGGCTTCGGATGTCAGGTCCAAGGTTCAGGGCTCAGGGCTTGAAGTTTAGGGGTTTAGGGGTTTTTCTGTGGGCGCAGGTTTGAGAGAATCAGGTTCCGGGGTAGGGCTCTGGGTTTATGCATGTAACCATGGGACAATCAGGGTTTAGGGCTTACCTTAACCTACCAAAACCTACTTTTTTGTAGGGTCCCTATAAATTCCATATTAGGGTTTGTAATAAGAACCTACAAAAAGGTAGGGTTTGGTAGTTTAAGGTAGGGTTTAGGGACAATCCGGAAGCACCAGTACAAAGTTAGTGAAACACGCTGCGCGCTCCCTTCGGATAGCAGCCCGAAAGGGTGAGGTCATAAGGGAGTTTCCGCAAATAGGGGGACCCTAACATAGTACCCTAAATAATAGGATCCTTATTATAAGGACCCCAAACACAGTACCCCTAATTTTCGGAAACTCCCATAAGTACTGCTGACGAGCAGGTGTGAAAGCCTCTGCTGGAATTTTTTTTTTGGGGGGGGGGCAGTTAGTGGCCGTAGTGGCCCCTGGCCTGGGCTTTTATGTATCCGAAGCAGGACGTTTACATGCCCACAAAAACACCCGAAACTACGCACTCGCCAACATTCACCCCTTTTTGGAGACAGGTGGCTGTTCCCTAGCCTCCAACAGCGCAAAACCACCCTCTAGCCTGAACCCCCAAAGCCCAATGCCTCAAGCCGAAAGCCCCAAAACCGTCGATTGCGCAGGCTTTTGGGTCTTGAGTGGTGGGAGGATGTGGGAGGATTCAGGAAAGCCGCTCAGGCTTCAAGATGTTATTGTTTGATTTGAGACTGTCGGGCGTATCTTTGTCAGCCACGCGGCGTCGTATCCCAGACAACACGCTGATCGATCACCTTGGCATTGAAAGCCCACCCGAGGGTCCATGTACCCAAATAGTATACACTTAGGCCGCAAAGTACCCATACCAGGACCCCCCAAAAGCCCTTTAATAGAGTCCTTAAGGTCTTAGTAGTGGGTAGTTGGGGTATATTAGAGCTTTAAGGCCAAAGTATATACTATTGCCTTGCAATCCCGGAAGCTTCTGAGCTTTGCTTGGAGTTCTTACGTGTCGGCCGTTTAGGGTTTAGGGTTTAGGGTCTATAGGGTTTACAGGGTCTGAAGGGTTTAGGGTTGAGGATTTAGGGTTTAGATTTAGTGGCCGGGGGCTGCGGGGGTTGGGAGTTTGGAGGTTCGAGAGGCTCAGTCGGACTCTCGGCCTAACCCACATCCCCGAAAGAAAAGGCACCCTAAAAACCCTAAACCCTAAACCCTAATTGTAAAAGCCCTACACTTCAAGCACAGCTCTAGAAAAAACTCACCCGTGCAGCCCTGAAGCCTTACCTTAACCTACCAAAAACCTACTTTTTTGTAGGGCCCCTATAAATTCCATATTAGGGCTTATAATAAGAACCTACCAAAAAAGTAGGGTTTGGTAGTTTACTTACCTTAGGTTAGTAGGGAATGGAGGAATGGGGTACAATTATAACTACTATTACTACCATTCTTCCATTCCCTCCTAACCAAAGGTAGGTTTAAGGTAAACCCTAAACCCTAAACTCTAAACCCTACCCAGAACCAGGGATCCTCTTGATGGTGCCACCTCTCGGTTGCTTTTTGGTACCTGGCCCTCGGGATCCTCTTATGGCCCCAAACCCTGCAGGGTTTAGGGTTTGGGGTTTAAGGAGAGAGCCCAAAAAAAAAAGAATCCTTGTAGAGCCCCATCTAGAAGTCTGATGTAACTCTTCCAGAACTCCTTTATAGAACCCTTACAGCATTCTTGTAGAACCCTTAAAGCCCGAGAAGGACCGGGCCAAATCAAAGGCCCTGAGCCAAGATTTTTCTCGGATTCCGACCAGCAGGAGCAAAGAATAGCGCTCGAAGGAATAAGCCTGGTGATAACTTTAGCTTCGGGGTTTGATTCCTTGACCAGTTCCTTGAAGAGTTCCTTGAAGGGCTCCAGAAACCTTCTCTAGGGTTTACGATTTGGGGTTGGGCATTCGTTCTTGAGGCGTGATGGCACGTACAACTGCACTTGCCTACCGGTACCGGTGCACACCGGGTGAGAAAGCGAACATGTAGTTGAAATTGTGCCGGGCAGCTTTGCGCGCTTAGGTTTTCGGGCGCTTTTTTGGCTTGGGGGCCTAGGGTGTAGGGTCGCATACACCCTAAACCGCACACCGAAAATCCGTAAAGTCGCCGATGAACACGAACTCAGAATAAACAAAGGAAAACTGTGTATATATATATGTATATACCTATATATATATAATATGTATATACATACATGTGCAGGCACACTGTATTTTCTTACTACTGACGATGAATTTGTCATCTTATCGTGACTACTTGGGCTGAGGCCCCTTGCTTAGAGGATTCTGTTTCCCCTAAACGCGGAACCCTCAAGGGCAGACCTCCCTTTCTAAGAGACGGCAGTCGTTACTAAATTACTGGGGCCATGTCTGGTCATGGGAGGGAAAGAGCTCTGAAGAAGCTGAGGGGTTCAGTCGGGCTTTTTCGATGAGTTTGAATACTCTAAGATAGTTAAATAGACCCAGAAGCTCAAAGAAACAGGACGCTACATCATGCAGCCTACCTTTGGTTAGTAGGGAATGGAGGAATGGTAGTAATAGTAGTTATAATTGTACCCCATTCCTCCATTCCCTACTAACCTAAGGTAAGCGAATTGCTGTATCGGATCAACCGTCCATTTTTTCTGGTGCAAACAACGGTGCGCAACCACTAAATCCGAAGAAGGTTACTTGGCTGACTTCTGAACCCCCTCTAAAAGTTAAACTTTTGGCCTCCTTTTATAGTTCATATAGAAACCCAAAAAGTTAAAGTCCTAAGAGCCAACCAGAAGAACGCCAAGGTTAGGGTGCAGGATGAAGAGGACTCCGGAAATTCTCGGTAAGGCCCGTACGGGAAATAGGGGCTCCTTACTAGGACCAGGAAGAAACAAACGCACAACACCTACAGAACCCTCAGAAGCAATATATAGAGCCCTTTCAAAAGGCTTCTAGGCCCCAGCAGTTTGCCCACTGAAGTCCGAAACCCGAAACTCCAAAGCAACCTTTGGTTAGTAGGGAATGGAAGAATGGTAGTAATAGTAGTTATAGTTGTACCTCATTCCTCCATTCCCTACTAACCAAACATAAGCAAAGCAACCCTGAACCCTAAACCCTAAACCCTATAAACCCTAAACCCTAAACCGTATTGAACCCCAAGCCCCATTCACCCGGAAACCTGCAAGTCATCGAGTCTTAACGCGAAACCCCAGGGGATGAAACTCTTTATATAGGGTAATAACTACAGCTCTAGTTATAAGCATACCGAAAACCAACCAAGAGCCCTTTGTAGTCGTCAATTCAGGGCTCATAAGTTATGAGCTAGTATTTTGTAGGGTTTGGGGATGCAGGTAAACCCTAAACCCTTAACCCTAAACCCTATAAACCCTAAACCCTATAAACCCTAAACCCTAAATCCCAAATCCATCGAGGCCCCTGGCATAGGACGTCTCAACCATTTGGCAGAGGAGGTCCGCCGTCGCGGACGAATTCTGAGATTCGGATACAGGGGGTGTTTTTGGGCTTATCGCGTTTAGGGTTTTAGGATGAGCTGTGCTAAGGATGCTGAGGTCTATACCGGGTTTCGGTTCAGGCCTGCAGGAATCATACAAGGGTTGAACTGCGGTTTGCAACAGCTGGTTTACATATGGTTTTTGCAGGGGTTTAAGCATGACTTCATGAGTTCCGGACAAATTCCCACTACAACGCCTTTAAAGAGGCAAGAGCCACATAGAAATTTAGCACTACATTCAGATGAGGAGAGCACTTCTCTTTTGGAGGTTGCCAGAGATCCCAGGGGTTTTGGGGTTTTGGGGTTTGGGGTTTAGGGTTTAGGGTTTAGGGGGGTATCCCAAGCCCCGCAAGTAAGCAACAACACCCTTAAATCAAAAAAGGATCTGTCCTCCACCAAAAGCTCTCAAAGCAAAAACTCGTACCCCCTCTACTCCAAATCCTAGACCCTTATAGACAAATCCTAAGAGCCTCAGAAACAATTTAGAACCCTAAGCCCTGAACCCCCAAAACTGGGTTCTTGTTAAGGGATTTATTTTAAGTTACTATAATCGGGATCTATAGTAAATAATATGACTTCCTTATTATGGTAACCTGGTAGCCCTGAACCCCAAATAGCCTACCCTTTTAGGGTTCCCTAATGCTATTTCTTTATATAGTAAGTTATTTTGGGGTTAAGGTCAACCCCCTATGGAATTTCTGTTTTTAATATAATTAATGTCCTTAAGGTCAAACACCCAAAACCCAAAAAAGTCCAAGGCGCCGGTGCTTCGAGAGCCACGGCTTGCAGCTGCTGGAGCCCTTGTCTGCGCGCCTGCTCCTGAGCTGGGGGGGAGCTTCGGGTTTAGGATGGAAGGTTTTAGGAGTTTAGGAGTTTAGGTTTGAAGATTCAGGACTTCAGGGTTTAGGAGTTTAGAAGTTTAGGTCTGAAGATTTAAGACATTAGGGTTTAGGAGTCTAGGAGTTTAGGCTTGAAGGTTTAGGACTTTAGGTTTTAGGAGTTTAGGATTCTAGGCTTGAAGATTTAGGACTTTAGGGTTTAGGAGTGTGGGGGTTTAGGGTTTAGGGTTGAGGGGTTTGCAGTAGGATCCAGGGTTCAGGCTGGGGGGCGTATGGGTTTCCTACCAGTCCTATTGGGTTTCCTAGGGCTTCTCAGGTCTTCTCATTTTGCGCGTGTTGGGTCGCTGGGGTTAAGTTCGTGAGGGTGAGGCTTGAGAGCTTTAGGTTTTGGGGGGTCTGGGCCATGAGTGTGTTGATTGAGGGGCTCGGGTCTACAGGCTTCAAGGCTTATCTGCTAAGGTTTTGGCCGTGCATGAAGGGGATACGCATACTTTTTGTTCAGGCCCTCACATCAAACTCCATAACCCACTTCTTGCAAACTTACGTAAACGTCTTCACTTTGTCTTAGGGTATGTATACAAACAGTAAGGCTAACAGTGGCTAACACAAGAGCCGCAATGGGTTATATAATAGCACTGCCAATTATTCAGGCCCACGTCCATCCCCAATGCCCCTAAGGAAGTCATACACTTGGAGAAACCTATCTCTAGGACGGTCCTTATTACTAGTATCCCCCTACTAAGGAACCCTATTTACACTCGCCAGCCCTAACATAGACCAACTTCATAAAGCGTTGCAGTTGTTGGCAGGAATCGCGGGTTTTTGATTTACATAGGCCGAAACACCGAAGAACCGCAACCCGAACAAAACAGGAAACCACAACCCTAAACCCCAACCGCCCCACAAACCCTGAACCCCAAACACCGAACCCTGAACCCCTGGATGGATTCCGTAAAGGACTATAGGAACCCTTCACGGATTCCCCAAAGGAACCCTAAAACCCTCTAAACCCTAAACCCCTAAACCCTCAGGAACCCGAAACGCCCCTCATACGGCTGATGGACAAAATCCTGCATTACCCATTATAAGGAATATACCATAATTCCCATAGTTTAGGGTCCTTAGGGTCATGCAGGATTTTGTCCATCAACCGGTTGATGGACAAAATCCTGCATGACCCATAATAAGGAATATACCATAATTCCCATAGTTTAGGGTCCTTAGGGTCATGCAGGATTTTGTCCATCAACCGTAACACCGCAAGCCAGGAGCCGGAATGGAACCGTTGAGCAGCTGAAGCATGAGCAGCAGCGCCAGCACCTGAGGTCTCACTCAGAGGATTTCTCTGTTGGAGGTTTAGGGTTTAGGCTGGTTTAGGGTTGTGGGTTTTAGGGTCTAGGAGAGTTTAGGGGCTTTGAGGGGCTCCGAAAAAAAAGGTTTAGGGTTTAGGCAATTGTGTTAAGAGTTTTACAATAAGGGCGCTTGGGGGTTTAAGGTCTCGGTCTTCTTGGAGCTTAGGATACCTGACGGGTCCGGAGACTTAGCAAGCCAGTACTACGCAGAGACACAGGTAAGACAACGGTACATATACCTCTACTTACATGCATAAAAACCTACTGACTAGGTCCCCTGATCCTCTAGGGTATCGTCTTGGCAGAAATCAAGAAGAGTTCTATGAGAGTTCTATACGGGTTACTTTAAGCGGTTTGTGCAGGGTTGATGATTGAGACTTGGGGGTTTGAGGCTTGGTAGGTGTTCTTTCTAGTCTAGATGCCATGACATGTACACACCAGGCAAAAAGCCTAGAACCCTGCTGTTTCAATGAGCCATATGTTGCTGCTAGCGGAGTCTACGATCATCATTGCTGTTAGGTCCTGTGTTTCCATGCTACGTCGTTAGCACAGTTGAACACCATTGCCCGCCAGACCATTGTGCAATGCTTCTGCTAAGACCATACACCGTGTTAGACTACCGGTGCCACAGTCGGAAGGTACCAGATCCTCCTGAAGTGGCATCCAAAAGCCGCTGGCACTCTCACATGCTGCCTTTCAGGGCCCGACGAGGATGCATATTTTGAGGATCAGCCGCAGAAGCGACTGGTAGAGAACAGTGCACGACTCCTGAGGATCTGCGCCGGTTCTCAACAATGCTTTTGGTTTAGATCAGGTTTCTATTTTACGATGATCCCTGATGGGTTTCGGTGGCTTAGCGAATGCTTCTGGGAGAGGTCTTGCGAGGTGGCACACACCGCCACAAGGTCTACTTCCGGATTCGAGGTTGGATGTTCAGGTGCCTGACTCCCCGAGACTTCAAATTTGGCTCTGTCGGGGTTCTATACGGGTTTCGAGTTTAAGGTTTTGAGAGGTTTCTGGTGCTACGGGCTTGGGAGATAGTGTACAGCGTGCAGGGGACAAACATCATGAACCCCATCATGCGACGGTCTTGTGGCGGGCCTTCTATATCCCTTACGGCACCTTGAAAAAGGCAGCACTAAGGAGGAGGTCAGGGGTTCCAATATCGAAGAATCCCAAACACCCCGAAGCCCCTGGGCCGGGGTATACGGTAGAAGTATGCATCTATCCTAACTGCTCAAAGCTCTATCGCTGAAACCTGATTAAGAAGCCCCCTGGTCGTAAGTCACAGGATCCATTTCCGAAGCCGCAATTTAAGCTGGACCCTGAACCCGGCCACAAATATGTATATATATATACATATATATATATATATATGCGTGTGTGTCGTTGAAAAGGTAGGTTGCTTCGGGTCGAGTATATATTGTTGTTAATACCAGTACCAGTACCAGTACGAGTAGTAGTAGTAGTAGTAGTAGCAGGTGTAGCATTAGTAGTAGTAGTAGTAGTAGCAGTAGTAGTAGTAGTAGTAGCAGTCGTAGTAGTAGCAGTAGCAGTAGCAGTAGCAGTAGCAGTCGTCGTCGTAGTAATGGTAGTAGTAGTAGTAGTAGTAGTAAAGGAAGTGACGCATCAACACCCCCAAAGCTAAATCCTGACCNGTGGCAGTGGCAGTGGCAGTGGCAGTAGCAGGAGCAGTTGCAGTTGCAGTTGCAGTTGGAGTCGGAGTAGTAGCAGGAGTAGTAGTAGCAGTAGTAATAGTAGGAGTAGGAGTAGGAGTAGGAGTAGGAGTAGTAGTAGTAGTAGTAGTAGCAGTCGTAGTAGTAGTAGTAGTGGTAGTAATAGCCGTAGTGGTACACCTATTATCATTGGTTAACAGCAGTAGCAGTAGCAGTAGCAGTAGCAGTCGCAGTCGCAGTGGCAGTGGCAGTGGCAGTGGCAGTGGCAGTAGCAGGAGCAGTTGCAGTTGCAGTTGCAGTTGGAGTCGGAGTAGTAGCAGGAGTAGTAGTAGCAGTAGTAATAGTAGGAGTAGGAGTAGGAGTGGGAGTGGGAGTGGGAGTAGGAGTAGGAGTAGGAGTAGGAGTAGTAGTAGGAGTAGCAGTAGCAGCAGCAGTAGGAGTAGGAGTAGGAGTAGGAGCAGGAGCAGGAGTAGGCGTGAGTAGGAGTAGGAGTAGGAGTAGGGAGTAGGAGTAGGAGTAGGAGCAGGAGTAGGCGTGAGTAGGAGTAGGAGTAGGAGTAGGGAGTAGGAGTAGGAGTAGGAGGTAGAAGTAGTGCAGTAGTAGTAGTAGTAGTACTAGTAGTAGTAGTAGTAGTACTAGTAGTACTAGTAGTACTAGTACTAGTACTAGTACTAGTACTAGTACTAGTACGAGTACTAGTACTAGTACTAGTACTAGTACTAGTAGTAGTAGTAGTAGTAGTAGTGGTAGTAGTAGTGGTAGTGGTAGTAGTGGTAGTAGTGGTAGCGGTAGTAGCAGCAGTAGCAGTAGTATTGTTCTTGCTCGTCTTGTTGTTGTTCTTCTTCTTGAAAACCTCACATTACGCGCTATCATTTCCTAGTTCCAAGACCCTAAACCTCGACCCTAAGCCCACAGGTCATAGGCCCCGGCCTTCATCGTGGTGACGTCGTCCAAGCAGCGCTTGAACGCCCGCTTTCCATTGTCCGTTTCCCATGTCGCCCGAATCTGAAAAAAGCGGAGAGCTCAGGAGTGTCTTCAGGGCGTCCAGTGTTCGTGCCTATATCGGATTTACGGGGGTTCATAGTTTCTGTTGTGGCTTTCTTTCCTTAAAGTAGGGATTTGGGTTCGGGACAGTTCGGGAGATGTGTTGACGATTTCCGGCTGAAGGCTACACTCTGTCTCGGGCCCATAAGATCTGAAGAGCTGTAGTGTTTTGGGATGTTCGAAGCCTCGGTGGGGATTACTGTAGGGTGCTCAACATAGTGCAAGTCAGGGTTGCGCAGGGTTGGCTTGAAATCTGGGGTTCGGTTCGTAAGATCTGAAGAGGAGAGGACACAGGATTCTTATGCCGACTTGAAAGTAAGCGGACATTCTCAAAGTTTTTAACTGGCTTTACCGGCAACTATAGAAGTTTCAAGGTTTTGGGTTTAACATTGAAGTTTAGGGTTCAGGGTTCGAGCATCTTCAGGGATTCCTCGGCTCCATGAATCCCCATGCACCTGTGGGTGGTTGTCAAAATTAGGGTCCCTTTTTGGGTGCCCTAAATAATAGGTGCCGTATTATATTAGGGACCCAACAAGGGGCCATAATTTTGACAACTAACCCTGTATCTAAACCCTAAAGCTCCAAAAGCCTAAACCCTGAAACAAGCCTACACCCTACATACCGACCGATGGCCACAGCCTGCACTCTCGCCCGTCGTCCGGGCCCTCGTTCTCTACTGTAAGGGTTCCTTAAAGGGATCTATAAGGGTTCTATAAAGGGTTTAGGGTTTAGAGTTTCCGAAAAATAGGGATACCTTACTTGGGGGTCCTTATAATCAGGATCCTACTATTTAGGGTACTATATTAGTGTCCCCTATTTTCGGAAACTCCCATATAAATATATAATCGTATGCTTTTATCTGGACTGTCGTCGTGTGTCATGTGGAAACATTATTTATTCAGACCCAACCAGAGCATCGATCGAACCTTCAGAAAACGACCCAAAACCCAATCTTATACTACACCTGTTCCAAAGCCGGATGCCCTCAGCCCAAACATAGCAATTTGCAGGGCCCCTGAACAAATCAGTAGGGATCTGTCAGATGAAGCTATACACACAAGCCGATAAACCCTCAACCCACCTTTCCCGTTGAAATCCCTCAAAGGTGGGATGCGGGGTTTAGGGCGTGGCAGCTCCTGCGCTGTAAGAGCTTCGAAGAGGAGGGTGCTCCAAGAAAAACTCTAATCAGTAGGCGTCTTTATTCAAGACCCCTGGAATGAAGCAACTGGAGCCTGGATGACATAGCGACCGAGGTCAAGGTCTGAAACCTTGGAATCTCGAGGATGCTCATGGTTCATCGTTTCGGGGGCCTAAACCCCGAAAGTAAGCCACGGTTCAGGGTTTAGCTTTGTAGGGGGCTTAGGGCCTCAAAGTTTGTCTTCTTGTGGTGGTGTCTGCCGAAGCTTTCCGGGTCCTTCTTAGTCCCATGACCTTGGAGTTCAGAACCAAGGGCTTCCTAAGCAAAGCACCTGACAGCTCAGATTGGACTGTACACGCGCAAGGTCGGTCGCTGGAGGAGTTCAGTGATCACAGACGGGGCCCGGTATCGGCGACTCTGCGTTCAAGGTCGGCGGCTTAAGGTCTCATTCGACCGACTCAGGTCTGGGGACTCATGTTTAGGAGCTGCAGTCTAGGGCATATGGTTGTTTAGTGCTTGGGGGGCTTACGGAGCTCACGAGGTGCAGAGAGTCCGCCCTAGGCATGGCCCTACATCAACCTTCCATAATGTCGGCCCAACTGTGCTAGGATCTATTCAGGCGATGCTTGAGGATCATGTAGGGCTTACGGTTCAGGGATCCAGCGTGTAGTGCTTCCAGTGCTCTGGGTTTCATTGCACTCTACTGGATCGTTTCAACAGGAGGTTGTCGTCGCAGGGCTCGAAGAGATCCATGTAGCTGGGCTTGTACTGCATCTCCTGCGTCGGCGAGACGGGGGAGCACGCCGGGATGGGAAACGAACTCGCCCACACAAGCAAGCACAGCGCCTGTATCACTGCCTGAGAGCGTCGAAATCTTGCATCTGAAGCCTGAAGACTGAGACACATGTTCGTGTTGGCCGAGTCCGGCGAACCAACATGCTTCAGTCATGCGTGAGTCCCCGCACGTTGCCCTGTGGAACGATCCTCTGGAAGCACAGCCCTGGATGCAGCAGTTCAGGCGACTGATATCAACAGATTTGACTCGTGCAAAAATAGTGAAATTGCCACCTACTACTGCCATGTTGTCTTCATCTTCCGAGTGGAAACTAGCCTCAAACTTCACGGAGTGTAAGCTCCGACCATCCGGGAGACTGACAGTGAAGTAGGCTGTCACTTTCTCATCTCCTCCACGGAACCGTGGATCACCAAGCCTGTAGGAAGGCTTGGACAAGGTCAATGTGGGGCCAATCTGAACCTTAATGAGCGAGGGCGCCTCGATAGCATTGCCAATGAAGGGACGGTAGAGATGCAAACACACAGCTAGCCGGTCTGCGGCGGAGTCGATGAGATCTGCGGTTTCAGACATTCCGGCTCTGCTGTCCAGCTTTTGATAGAGTCGACAAGAGACAGCGAAAGCAATGCCAACTCCACGAGCAGCTGAGCAGCTGGACCATTCCCAGGAAGCCCTTTTTGCCAGCTCGCCGACGTCACAATATCTTTTAAGAGCTCGAGAATTTCGATCGCCATTCTTGCAGAGTGTGAGCAGTGGTAAACCATCTGGCAAAAATGTTCACTCGACTCGGGCTGGCCCACACCGGCGTGCTGTTCTGCAAAGGCTTCTAACAGCTCCATGTACTGCCTTTCCCATCGCTGCAAAACGGGAACAATCTCATCAATTCGACCTTGCATCTCAGCGGCATCGCGCTTATCCATTCCCCACTGCACAAGCACATTGGCAAGTGAGGTGGCACCGCCTGTGGCGGCTCCAATGGTGCCAATAGTTCAAAGTGTGATAGCGACCGGAGATGCTACTCCGCCGGTGATTATGCAAAGCCCTACGAGTCCTGTGACACCAGCAGCGAACTCGACTCCTGCACTAATAGAGCGAGTGCCACCGTGCCAGCCAGCACGCGCGCGGCACCTGTCAGCCAAGGAACCCAGATCCTCTATAGTCTGCTTCAGACTGAGGAGGTTCTGCCTGCCATCTGGTGAAGCCAGCTCTTCTTGAAGGCGTTCTCTAAGCCGCTGCAAATTGGATGTAGATGGCGTTCCCATGGTCAAAGCCAGGGTGCGAGATGGTGGCTGCTCAACCAGCGGCATGAAGCCTTGAGCACAACCGCGGCTGCAATTCGCTCCAGAAGTCGTGACACTACGACGTCCCTACGACATGACAGAAGCCGTTAAAGCTCGACAATACTTGCGTTTTGTCAAATCAAACCTGTCAGATGCAATAGGCAATGTGCTGGGATATGAACATTCTCACAAGCCGTTGGGAACAAGTCTGTCCTTCCATGTTCAAGTCCAAGTAGTGGAGAAGGTCGTCGTCGTCGCAGACACCGTGCTCTGCCCGCATCTGGATACTCGAAGTCGGCGTGCCCGCGTCAATAGGAGTCTTCTTAAGGCGATATCCATACCAGGAGGTAGGTGTCAATACTTTGGGCGTCCAAGTTCTCTTAACCCTGCATGAACTTGCATGATGTTACAGCATGGTGGAGCTGTTCTCTGTCCGTGCTGTTTGCTGTCTCTGCCTGCTTGAAACCCTGCCAACAGCCAGCAATGCCTTCAAATGGCATCCCACAGAGACCGCGAAGATGCAGAGCTAAAAGCACTCAGAGCTGAAACGGTTCACCGGAACCCTTGGGCCCGAGAGTGTCGATGTTGACACTTGCCCTTCAAATGGAAACCCTAGACCCTTACCTTAACGGTTTAGGGTTTAGGGTGTATAGGGTTCCCTAACTCCTGAAACCTAGCGGCCCTTGAAACTACACCAAGATCTACATCCTGCCCCATGCAGCTCGGACACTCGGCGTGAAGAAGACCGGCTGAAGGGGCTGACCTTGTTCCTGGCGTAGGGTCTGGGGTTTGGGGCCTGGGTCTTGGCATCTATCTATGTCCCTAATATTTAACTCTCTGTCCACCTACCTCTCTCCCTCCCTGCCTGGCTGTATGCCTGCCTACCTTACTGTCTGTCTATCTTCAGTTCTTTCTCTCCTTGTTTCTATGTCTATCCGGCGTCGTTTCTGCCAGATCCATGTGCTTATATGACGGTCATGCAGGTTGTACACTTACATCACGCACGGGCCTCCGTAGTTCAAAAGAGGTTTCGGGGTTCATTAAAGGATATATCAAATACGGAGCCCTGAGAAATGGTATCAACAGTTATCCCGACCGTGTATTATCCCTGAGCCACGACGGTCCTTTCTTCAGCGGCTTCAGATCGGAAAGGAAGGAAGGACTTCCAATGTTCAAAGCCAACCCTCACAATCAGAAGCCTTGAACGAGCCTAACAACCTAAACCCTGAACACGAAACCTCGTATTATTGAACCAAAAAGAATTCTAGACTCGGAAACCTCTACGCCCTGGATCTTCAGTCTCGCTCTTTGCTCTTGAACGTAAGAGAAGCTACCAGATGAAGTGCTTCGGGCTTTTAAGGCTTCCAGTGCGGAGGAAGCATGCAATCTGCATAAAATCTGTACTTTGGTGACATTTCTGAACAAGGACCCGGTAGTGCAATGCAGGGGTCTTAAGATGTCTTAGGAAAATTTATCATGGGGCTTCGGAGCATATTCAATCTTCTTCCACAGGGGCTATACAGTTGGGATGCCAAAACGGCCCAGTCAAACCTCAACATGAACGCGAACCCTGAAGAACCCTGAGCCTTCAACCCAAAGCATCACCGATGACCCCACAAGGATGCTCCGCCTTACTACACCAAGCCGCTGTAAGAATTAGATCCCTTGTTATAGATCCCTTACAGACCCCTTATAGTAATCCTTATAGACCCCTTATAGTAATCCCTTATAGACCCCTTATAGTAATCCTTATCGGCCGCTTTCAAAGGAACAAATCTGCAGCAAAAACCCGAAAGCCCGAATCCGACTCCAGGAATTTCAGGGCTGCTCTTCTAAGTCAGTAATGATAAGTCAGGAATGTAGGGTTTAGGGTTTAGGGTTTAGGGTTTAGGGAGGAACCTGATTAAGAAACCCTGGGCCTATGACCCCAAAATAGTAGGATTCATATAAGGAACCTTAATAAAGGCCCAAGGCTTCTTAGTCAGGTTCCTACAGTAACCTCCAACACCCTGAGCCTCCCGTCTAAAACAGTAGGACCCTCATGAAAACCATCAAAAAAGCTGCCAAAAGAGCCAGCTTGTGCTTGGGCGGAGCTCTGTACCCTTGTCACCTTGTGCATCTATATTTGCTGTACGTCGATAAACCGGATGCAAGGAAAAAGCGCATGTCTTGCAGAAGGTACCCTACAGACGATCCAAGCAATCCCAAACCCTGAAAATCAGAAATCGTAAAGTATCCCACCATGACGCCCAAAAAACATAAGCCCCCCACCCCAACCACCAAAAAGCTCAAAGAGGGGACCTCACCAAATGTAAACCCTAAACCCTAAAGCCCCGCACCCCACCCCCCCAAAAAAGTCAAAGAGGGTACCTAAAAAAGTAAAGCCTAAACCCTAAACTATAATATACCCCAAACCCTAATTGTTGAGGCCCCTAAAGCCTCAAACCCCCCACCCCAGCCCCCCCAAAAAAACCTCAAAGAGGGGACCTGAAAAAGTTTAAACCCTAAACCCTATAAGCCCTACGGTACTCTAAACCCTAAACCCTAGTAAATAATAGGGTTTCTTTATTATGGTAATCCCTTAACAAGGACCCAGAGTCCAAAGAGCGCACCCTACCATCAACCCTAAACCCTATAAACCCTACTTTGCCCCAAACCCTAAACCCTAGTACATAATAGGGTTTCTTTATTATGGTACCTTAAATCTAAACCCTAGTACATAATAGGGTTTCTTTACTATGGTACCTTAAATCTAAACCCTAAAAGAGCGGACCGAGCCCCGGGCCGCCCTGGAAAGGCTAAGTTGGCGTAGCTGCTCTCGGCCAGGCCATCCACGAGAGAGCTCAGGAAGCCCGCCTGCGCCATCTTAGGGTGCCTTTCTCAGGGTTCTTTAAAGGGATCTATAAGGGCTAACTATCATGGTTCTTTCTAGGGATCTAGAAGGGCTAACTATCATGGTTCCTTAAAGGGAGCTATAAGGGCTAACTATCATGGTTCCTTAAAGGGATCTGTAAGGGCTAACTATCATGGTTCTTTAAAAGGATCTAGAAGGGCTATTACCTAGAGGCTGATACCCTACCCAGTTTTGGGGTACCTGTAGGGTACCTTCTAAGGGTTCAAAAAGGGGTCTACACTAGGGCTCTATAATTTAGGGTACCTTATAAGGGCTCTGTAAAGGGATCTATAAGGAGTAACTATCATGGCTTTATATGAACTCTATCATACAGGGGCCTTGATGGTTAGAATAGGTCTTCCATTGTAGGGGCCTATTTTTTCACACCACCTTCGTGACAAAACACACGAGCCTCCAAACGTTAGCGACACATTCGAGGGAAATGACACATAGGGGCTAAAACAAAAACAACAACTATTTTGGGGGCTCCTCATCGAAGGCATAGTATACTGGAACGAAAACCCTGTTCGAAATTGGACACCCTCGGAAGAACCCTTGTAGAAGCCTTTGAAGAACCCTTGTAAGAACTCTTACAGTCACCCTAACACAACCCCTTAGTAGCACTGCTGTAAAGGTGTTCTAAGGGATTTGCAAGCTTGCAACCCTGAAAGAGCCCTCATAGCGTCTGTAGAGCCCCTTACAAGCTATGGAACAATGCTTCTGAAAAAACGGCTAAAATCCCATGTAGGGGAATTTCACAAAAAAAATATAAATCCACCCTTACCCTTCTGCGCCTCCTCCCGAGGTGGTGGAAACTCCAGCTTCAGAGCCTGGCGAGACCAGAAACTCCAAAGCACCCTAGGGGTCTTAATAGTTTTAATAGGCTTTGGGTGCATATTGTGCTATAACTACCATAATCCAAAGACCCTGAAGGTTTCATATAGGGGTCTTAATAGTTAGAATAGGGTTTTTGGGGCATATTATACTATAACTATAATCAAGAATTCTAGGAATAAGGGCTTCGGGGCTAGAATCTGAGGGCCTGTAGGGTTTAGAGCTTCGGGTCTATCGGGCTTAGGGTTTATAGGGCTCAGGATCTAGAATGGCCTTAACGTGCGTTTAGTGGGGGTCTACAGATTTCAAGGTTGAGGGATCAGGGTCTTTCGGCTCTCATTGCGTAGACCCGAGAAGTCCGTTTGAATGCCCAGCCGCACCAATCCAATGGGATCTTGCCGGGGAACTTGGGGCACAATCGGGTTGAGGTGTTGGGTTTAGCCAGCATATGGGAGTTTCCGAAAGAGAGTGTAAGACATTACGAGCCCCATATTTTTCAGTTAAAACGCTGTTTTCTATGATTTTTATTACAAAAACTTACAATCGTCATGGTTTGCATAATATTGATTTTCAAGCTTATGTAACCCTCTTGCTCTTGATGCCTGATATGGGAAGTCCTCTCCCAATCAGCATGGGATGTNTAACTACCTTTCATTGTGGAGTTCTCATGAAGACTATCCGATAAATCAATGCCACTTCAATCTTGTGGCTGTTCTTTATGTCCTATAGTATGTTCTTGCAGATAAATGTGATACAATTCATGTACGAAGCCGTGCATGTCTCCACCCTTGAATGATGCATAAGACCGGTCAATCTATATAATTCTCGCATATCAACATAAAGAATCGCCCTTTTTGCAGACCTCATCTGGTAGCATATGATTTGGGATATAGACATCCAGCATATCTGTAGCACATGACAAGTTGAGTCTGGCATCATACAGGCAGGCTGCTCAAACAGTTCCGTAGCAGAGGTCGATATATGTACGTCCGCTGGTTAACCTACGTGTTACCGGATCCATGTGCATATGTACATATATACATATATGTACATATATGTCTTTGCTACATTCAGTTTCGATACTGTTTTTCGCGTGAATGCTAGCTTATTTAGTGTAACCTCCTTCAAAGGCGTATCATCTTTTGCGGTTATTATTGCATTGGTTCTCCCTGTTTGGGGGTTCTCAATCCAAAAAATTTGCCAGCATTTGGAGCTGTGTGTGCGGAATTGTGTATTTCAATTGCAACAGCTTCTCACAGAAGCCAACCCAGATAGCTGAAAACCTACGACCTTCAAAGACAATCATCGCATGGATGTTGCTGTATACATCCTGACAGCTACAATGCTGGCTTACCCGGAATAGTGATCATTTCGGCTAAAGCCCACAAGCCCCATAAGGATAAGGACATAATTGAGTCAATCTACATTTCAAGGAGATGGTGCTTTGCTATCATTGTTGTGTATGCAAACATATGGAGATCCACCTGCAATATATTCGTACAAACGACACAACAACGAGTATGGAACTGGTCATCGAGTGACTGCCGTGCAAACACATTATTTGCTCATGCACACACAGACATACACCGACACGCACATACGATTGTCATCAGCTGTAAACAATACCGCTTGCTGTATCTATGCTGCAGGCAATGCGCCCTCTATGCCGCAGCCATTCCAACATGGTCTTGATAAAGCCCACGACGCAGTTCATCGTGTATATTATGGATATGTCGGTAAACTAAATCCTGTTACCCAAGAAAAATATGTGAACTATGCCT
>BGNK01001702.1:0-71744 GCA_003297005.1 Symbiodinium sp. clade A Y106 | reverse complement strand
GCAATAGTAATGGAGCCGTCATAATGAGGCACCCAGCCGGCTACCAGTTGAACTTGACATTTTCCGCATTCCTTCAATGTAAATGGCGTTTCATGTGCTGAACATGGCCATAGCAACGTGAAGCGCCGGGAATGTCTTCAACATATCATGCGCTGTGATATTGAGCCATCCGTGTAGACCATCGCAGCAGGTGTCCTTATCAGATGCCCGCATCGTTCGGGCTTCCCCCCTTACACCTTACGGCCGCNCTTCAACATATCATGCGCTGTGATATTGAGCCATCCGTGTAGACCATCGCAGCAGGTGTCCTTATCAGATGCCCGCATCGTTCGGGCTTCCCCCCTTACACCTTACGGCCGCGCGGGCAGGCGGGATTGCACCACATATTGGCAAAACCCCTCGGTAGACCCTTCTTAAAGCCCGGGGACATATTCTCACACATAAACCCAATCTCGTATGAACGATGTTGTCAGTGTCGATCCATACTACACGTCGCAAAATGCAGGCAGCATCTGGTGGCACATATCCTCTCTATGAGAGATTGACTTAGATATCCTTGTGCATCCCGTGAGCTTGGCAAACTCGTATGGCATCTCCCTAGCAACTCATGCTACATGTTTACGAGTGTGTTACGACATATCATATTATGATGTGCATGGTTCATGTGAAGACTGCTAATTCACCATGTCGTGCTCATGAGATATCAAGCACAGTCATTATTGTCTCCATGTCTAGTAATCTTTGGCAGAAGGACATTCAGATTCCTGCGAGTAGTCAATCCTGCTCACAAGAACACAAGTTAAAAAGGATTTCCAGTGAATGTAAACTCCCAGACAGAGCCCATCATGTTGCTCGAACATCGCACAAGTGNTAGTCAATCCTGCTCACAAGAACACAAGTTAAAAAGGATTTCCAGTGAATGTAAACTCCCAGACAGAGCCCATCATGTTGCTCGAACATCGCACAAGTGGAATACTCAAACTCCCGTATCCATGTACCTGTAAATTAGTCGGATCCCTTACATCGCAATCTGTCAATGAAAGGCGAAGACAGTGTTTGTTGTATCTGTTATCGAGGAGAATGCTCATACATGTATCATGTGTCTGACATCTAACNCACATGAAGATAACAACATCGTGTGCACGTCTGATGTTGGTTAAAATCTCAAACAAACGAAAAACATGAAAAACAGCAATGCTGTAAATATGGGGCCCGTAATGTCTTATTTTCTGTTCCGAAAATAGGGGACCCTAATATAGTACCCTAAAGAGTAGGATCCTCATCATAAGGACCCCAAAATAAGGTACCCTAATTTTCGGAAACACCCGTATTCGACAAACCTGGAGAAGATGTGCTACAACAGACTGAATGCCCGAGGCTCGCGCCGCAGTGAAGAAGTCGAAGTCCTCTTCCTTGGTACGACGAAGCGGTTTTGCAACGGGCTCAGGGCCTTTGGGGTTTGGGATCTTTAATGCTTCAGGGTTTAGGGGTTTCGGGTACAACCAAGCTGGAGCAGGTTTTGCAAGGTTGCAAGACCGATTTACAAGGGGCTTGTCTGTTTGTTTAGGGCTAGATTCCAGATGGCTTTTTGTTTGTCAGGTTTACACAGGCTTTAGAGAGTGTTGTGGCTGAATTCCTGGTTAGTTTAACAGACGCACACACACGCACACACATACATACATATACATACATATATATATATATATATACATGGCATATATATATATATTCTGCACATACAGCGGACATTGACTTAAACGAATGGTGCGTATACGTGCATATATATATATATACACACACACATGCATGCATATATATATACACATATACATGTACACTTGCATGCATACATACATACTTGCATACATACATACATACATACATACATACATACTTGCATACATACATACATACATACAGACAGACAGAGAAACATTAATATACAAGACACGCCACAAAGATACTTATACTGATACTAGTGCTCATGGAGGGGCTTTGCAGGCTGGTTTGCAGGCTGCGACAAAGTTGCACATAACTATTGATTCGAACTTGCCGAGTACAAGAACGGGCTCCAGCGCTGTTTTCAGAATACTACGGTTGATGATATAGAAAAACCTGCATTGCCCATAATAAGGAATATACCATAATTCCCACAGTCTAGGGTCATTCAGGTAATGCAGGATTTATATCAGCAACCGTAGCACCATCGTCTTGGCAGCAGAAACAATAAAGTCAACAAAGATAACAACAGTAACTCGACGCTCGAATACTACCAGCTACCGAAACGACAAAAACAACTTGCAAATAGTAATTACCAAAGCAGTCAAAGCACTATCACGACAACGCCGAGGACTAGCACGGCTGCAACTACTCCCACTTCATCTGACTACTACATACTAAATACGAGCGCTTAGGATTCCGCGCTTTCCTGCAGAGATCAAGGAATTTAAGGAATTCAATCCTATACTCGCTGCTGCTGAGCATCTGAAAGATCGCCGGCACCCTCTTTGTCGATGTACTGGCGCGCAGGAGACACTGAGCCAAAGCCTTTAAAGAGTTCGAGCCCAGTCTCAAACCCACCTTAGAAGGGTTCAGGCGGGGGTTTAGAGTATGGCCTCGTCGTTTCAGGAGTTTTGGATGGTCATTGGGCTTTATCGGGGTATGGGTTCAGGGTTTCCTGCGTGGACAGCAACTAGAATCACGAATCTCATGTTCATGTCCAGAAACCGGCCCCCTCAAGCCTACACCCTCGACCGGAAAAGTTATTTGCTTTCAGCAGAGGAGGGACCCCTTAGTCGCTGCAGGGTGCATTCGTCAAGTATCAGGGGACCTGGTAACTTTGGGTGTCCGTAAAGTAGCGATAGCTGTAAGTTTCTTGCAACTTACTTACGGGTACCCATGAACTAAACACAAATCCCATGCCGGAAACCCTGCGTAAGTTCTTGGCCCCACCCCTGAGCCCCAAGCACTAGGATTTACGGTTTCGTGTGACTTTGAACTTACATCCTGCAATAAGATCCGCTCCTATGCCGGTGACCCTATACCCCAAACGAAATTAATGGAGACTCCGACTGCAGGTATCTTAAGGGTCCTTGTACTCACGAAGCTTCTAGAAATAAGTTTCTCGGGCTGTTTTGCAATCTCCCAAGAATTCGTAGAGGCATGGACAAGGACATGGAAGAGCCACGCCCATGACGTGCTGCATGCGCTTCTGCCACATCCTGAGGCTTCGCCGGCAGTTTGCATTTCATGGTCGAGAGGCGGAACCGTAGACATCCCCAAACCCTAAACCTAAACCCTGCTGAGATTCAGGGCTCGGGGGTTGTCAATGTAGGTATGCCAAACCTGAACCTTGACCACGATAGGCTGGGTCGGGAATTATGACCTGTAAATCTTGTGCTTGTGGACTTCCCCCGCTCAGTTGAAATCATCGGATGCCCGTAGGGCCTTGGAGCACATCATTATGGTCTTTCAAGAAGGGCTTCTTCATCAGGGGTCTACAGCAGCCCAAACCCTGAAACCTGAACCCTCAAAGAGCTCGGACCGAATTACCACCCTCCCGCAGCCATTCAACTGAACGGCCCAATGCCAATGGAGAAGCCAAAAGAACAGGATCCGAATTATTGCAAGGACCCCAACTCAACGTACCGTACTTTTGAGAACCCCTCCACCCATACCATACCCGACATGCCCGGGGCTTGAAACAAAAAGTGGACGTCCTGGAAAACTCCGAGTATAAAACCCGGCTTTAACAGTACATCGAAACCTTTCACCGCCAATCCTCGTCGCCGCCAAACCTCACCACCCGAAGCCATAAAACCCATAAAAACCCCAAGCCATAAACCCCAAAACCCTAAACCCCTACACCCCTACACCCTAAACCCTAAACCCCGGATTAAGGCCAAATAGTGCTGGGATTCCCTATACATTACTCTTAAGGATTGAGGCTATTGCGTTTCCAACTTTTGGGCTTCTACTGTACATTAGCAGGGGCTGAGGTTGAGGCTATGCCAAATCCTCGATGACCAGAAAGAACCCGACTCCGTACCACTGTACCCCAGACCCAAAAGCCCCAACCTCCGGAGCCTGACTCCCAAATGGGAGTTTCCAAAAATTAGGGTACCTTATTTAGGGGTCCTTATAATAAGGATCCTACTATTTAGGATACTATATTCGGGTCCCCTATTTTCGGAAACTCCCAAATCCAAAAACTTCACAGGGATATTCTGGGACCCGGGCAGCATGGCGAGTTTCCGCGTGCTGCTGGCCGTCAGCCGCTGCAGCCGCGGCAGTAGCTTAAGGATCTGCCAGGCATTTGGAGCTGAGGGCCTATATACGGTCGGGGTTGCGAGCCCTAAGCCCTAAACCACAAAACCATAATACAGGGGCCTTAGTACTTAGAATAGGGTTTTGGGGCCCATTATACTGTAATTGAAACAGGAACCCCAGAAAAGTCTAGGTGATTATTTAAGGCCCTTCTATTCAAACCCAAACTCTGGAAAAACCGGCGCAGGTTGTGACCCGCTAGGTCAATGCAGCCACAGGTAGCCTGCGATGTTCTCTATCAGGGCTTCCCTTCCAGTTACCTCGAGCTTAGGCCTAGGCAACAGTGCAAGAACATTAAGAATCCTGCATGAGGCCTGACAGATGCCAAAGTTGAATCTGTCTTTCTATGGCGATTTCCGAAATATTTTCGGGAATCACACGGGTTCCAGGGCTGAGGGTTGCTAATGCACCAATCCGGCAATATCCCTTAGAATGATTCAAGGGAGCTAGAAAGGTTTAGGGCTTTAGGGGTTTAGGATGTTGGATATAGCCATGGTATCATATGATGTCCCAAAACCCGACATCGAGAGTGTGACTAATACAGGATTTGCCCACCATCAGTAGGAACACTACGTACTTTTTCCAAGACATGGTCTGGAAGCAATACTGGCAACGCGATGCTCGGGGTTGTTAATACTAGTTTCTCTCAGGCATCACCCAAAATATGCACTCAGCAGCGTTCCGAAGGGGCTTTACAATCACTCACCAAAACCCTAGCACAACCTGTACTTCCATGTAATGTTGGAACCATTAGTAACATCAGGTTGCAGTTCGTACATCTGAGGGTCTAGGTACAAAACACCCGATCCCCAAACCTCCCTAATCCTAAACCCGAACCTCTACACCCGAAGTCGACAGCTGGCACTTCGTCACATAAACGAGTATCACACAGAAACGGTCTTAACCAAAAAATAAACATGAAAAGTACTGCGAAGATTTAGGCAAAACTTTAAAGTTTACCCTAAACCCACAAGCACAACCCCCTGGCATGTGCGTGCCTGCCACACACGGAGGCCCCGAAGAATACTAATGAAGCCTCAGGGCTTTAGGCTTTAGGCTCTTCAAGGATTAGGCCCCTAGGCCTTGAAGTTAAGAGCTCGGGGTGCAAGCCAGGTTTGGGCTTAGGTTTATACCTTAAACTACCAAACCCTACTTTTTTGTAGGTTCTTATAATAAACCCTAATACGGAATGTATAGGGACCCTAGAAGAAAGTAGGTTTTGGTAGGTTCAGGCAGGGCCTGGGCTCATGACTCACGGCTCCTATACAGGCGCTAACAGGTTCTCCAATAACAAGGCCTCAAGGATTCGGATCTTCGGGGGCTAAGGGCTTCCAGGTTCGGGTTTGGGGTTTGGGGGTTTTCAGGGTATTTCGGCAACATGCAGCTTCAAAAAAATTTGGGGTTGTGCAGAGACTTCTATTTTCTGTGGTTTGATTATAGTTTAGGGTAGTTTAGCGTTCGGCATAATTAGTTTTCAACAATGAGAAATCTGTAAGTCATGACAAAACCCCAAACCCTTTTAATCCCCTACTCCCTAAGCCACCAGAGTTGAGAATTCTCGGCCGAGCGGCGGGTGCTTCTGCCGGCGCCGCGCATCGCGCGCGAGACGCCGGAACTCCTGTTAAATCACGTGGAGGTTCTAGGCTTTAGGGTGTTCGGGCTCTGAGTCATTCGTAAAGCGTTCCCTTATGGTCCATCTGTATTACCAAAAAATCCAGGCATGAAGGCCCCCATATTTCCAAACAGCTCCGACGTTCAAAATAAGTTAGAAGAAATCTTTAAGGGTGTATAGAGGTCCCTAATCAGGGCTTTGCTTTGTCAGGCTTAGTAGTGCATAGACATTGTAAGAGTTTGTAGAGTTCAATAGTGTATCTCTCAGGGTTCCTTTTGAAGCACCCAGTTTGAAACTCAATCAAATTCCATCGTCAAGTTCCAGAGTCTCTGCTGGAATCGAAACCTTGCATGGGAGCCTGGTAATAGGGTGTTGGGTGTGTTAAGGTTCTAGCGTTGGAACCTGATTAAGAAACCCTGGCCCTATAACCCCCAATATATGGGAGCTTCCGAAAATAGGGGTACCAAATTTTGGGGGTCCTTATAATAAGGATCCTACTGTTTACGGCACTGTATTAGGGTCCCCTATTTCATATAAGGAACCCTAACAAAGGCCCAAGGTTTCTTAATCAGGTTCCTACATTACAGAGGGCCATATAAGCCCCCAGCCCTGGCACACGTCGCTGAGAAGACAGCGGAGACGCTTCGCATTTCCCTCGCTGCGCTCGGATCTTAAAGAGACGTATACGTCTTGCCTTAGGAATTTTTAGGGATACCGGAGAAGCAGCCGGAGCCAGGCATGTAAAGCCTCAGAATCTGACGAAACACTCTCTGCATCCTTAGCCGCCTGCAAGAGCTCCTCCCAATCCTAAACATTGAGTTTAAAACCCTAAAGGACCTAAACCCTAAACACCCAATCCTAAACATTAAGTTTAAAACCCTAAAGGACAGAAAAAACCCTAAACACCTCAAGCCCTAGAGACCCGAAACCTAGAAAATCCCTACCCTCCTAGCAACGACTGCACAGAGACTCCTATACCCCTTTTCAGAAGGGCTAGAGACCCCATTGAAATTCAAGGGCTATGTCTGAACATAAGGATTTCGAGCCTCTGGGCCCGTAAAGGCCTTCAACCCAACCCCTCTAAACCACCTTCCCGAACTCCCAAAGCATGAAGCAATGAACACCCGTATTCAAGGAGCCTTGCGATCCTCTGAAGACCCAAATGGGAGTTTTCCGAAAATAGGGGACCCTAATATAGTACCCTAAATAGTAGGATCCTTATTATAAGGACCCAAAAAATAAGGTACCCCTAATTTTCAGAAACTCTAAACCCTAAACCCTTTGAATCCTTATAGATCCCTTTCAGGAACCCTATACCAGGATCCCTTTAAAGGTACCCCTAATTTTCGGAAACTCCCAAAAATAATCCTTCATTATCGAAAGAACCCCTCATTCTGGAGTCCCGGGTCTCCTCATGGCCACCGCCGCATCCGTGTTGATGATCTCCGCGACGATCTGAAGTCGGGCTTCTGTCTTAAACCCTAAACCCTATAGAGCTCAAGGTTCAGGGTTTCGGCATGGAGGTTGTAAGGGTTTTCTGGGTTTGCAAACATCTGAAGTCGGGCTTCTGTCTTAAACCCGAAACCCTAAAGCTCAAGGTTCAGGGCTTCGGCTTGGAGGTTGTAAGGGTTTTCTGGGTTTCTTAATGCTCAGAGTTTAAGAGTCGTGTCGATGGTAGCAGGCCCATTACTTCAGAAGACTTAAAGTCAATACCAAGGCTATACAACAATCCCGTGATAACTTCGCACAAATTCCACCTCCCCGAAATACTAATCTTCTAGTACTATTGCGACTGTCTCAATCCCTGAAATGAGAGAAACACCTCCTTCTGGAGCCCCCTCCCCCCAAACAAGAATCAAGAACCTTAAGTCAGAGCCCAAGGATTCTAGGCAGCTTCCGACCTTACCCGTATGAAACTGCTCAAGAATCTCTACAGCCCCGCGTCCCCTCCCACCTCAAACAACATAAAAAGCACAACAACCCGTATGTACAGCCCTGGGGTCACGGCCGCGGTGTCTCCAAGGATGCTCAGAGTGGCACCTTTGTGTGAAAATGAATGTACTTCGGTCTTCATGGAGGGGGGCCGGGTTTAGGGCTCTATACGCCACGCTTCACATCATAGGGGCTTCTTAGGGTGCGGGTTCAGGGTTCTGTTCATTACGCTACACTTAACACATCATAAGGCTTCTTCTTTTAATGAACCTAGACCCTCCATCTACCCTCCATTGAACCGTAAGTGCCCATTATTTGGGACCATATACCCGCATTTGAGGGTACAAGGAGGGTCCTGGAAGGTTGTATACATACAGGGGCGTCTCTAAGGGATCAGGATTTAGGGTTCAAGGTTCGGCCTTTTCCTGGGTTTGTTTCGGGTTGTAGGCTTTCGGGTTTGGGGTTTCGGCTTTGGCGTTCTTTTTTTTGAGGGTTTATGGTTTAGGTCCGGGGTCTAGGGNGGGGGGGGGGGGGGTTGGGGTTTAGGGTTTCGGGTTTAGGGGTTTAGGGCTCGAAGTTTAGGGTGTAGGGAAGGGCTTGGAGAGGGGGTGCTGTTTGGAAGTGCTGTCTTGCTTCTGGGCTCTTCCAGGCTGCCAAAACCATGCTTGCGCAGGCATGACTAGCGAAGAGACCTGAGAAGAAATTAGGGATTCCGTTTCTCTTTAAGGTCTGTTTCATACCAAGCTGAGAAGTGCTGGATTCTCTGCGAAAGATTACGACGTCGTGTAGCCACAAGCCCTACCAAACAGTAGCTTGCGACCCCAGGACGAGGGTCCAAACTTCTATTCGGTGGAAACTTGGATCCACAGGAAGGGATAGGACTTTAAAACAACCCAAACCCGGCCCTAAACCCTAAACTTAACCAAAAGACTTCAAAGTGGTCTATATGGCTCAAAAGTCTGCGGAGTATCTGAGGGTTTTGCCATTCCTGTTTCATAGGGGGCTACTCTACTGAGGGTTCTAAGGATTGCAACGAGGCTTGCCAGAAGGGTTGCTAGTAAGGTTTCAGGCATTTTAAAGGGTACTAATTAAGCAGAAGCCAGAAAGATGGAACAGCAGTCTTGGCGCAGCTTCAAAGCCAGAACACAGGAAATCCCAGCACGAATCATCCGTCTACCCAGACGTCTGGCGTTGCAGTGACTATAGGGGCCTTAGCAAGTAGAATAGGATTTTGGGGTATAATATACTATAATTATGATAAGGAGCCCCCACAATAGCATTAAAGTATTGGTAATTATTTTGCTTCGCAAGATCTGGCCTCTGGCAGACGTCTGTTGCTACAGCATCGCGCTGTGTACTTATACATCACTCTCAGCCCCCAACACAACGAAATGGCGCCTTCCCCTGATCCAAAAAAACATGTCGCTGCTCCTCTCGGGATAAAGACAACCATTTCAACCCCCAAAAAAGCCAGGGCTGTAAGTCAACCCCAAACCCTAAACCCCTAATCCCGAATCCCTAAATCCAAAGCCTCTAAACCCCAAACCCTGGACCCCTAAACCCTAGACCCAAAGCCTAAAGCCTCTACGAGCCCCCAACCCCAAAACCGTACGTCTCTCAGTCTTGGGAAGTGGCAAGAGTCCATGAAAAAGCGGAGGGAGAAGAGATAGTCGTGGACAACCCAGCACATAAGGGTCTCCTGCGAGCGTGTTCCGCTAAAGAGGTTCTAAAAAGGGTCCTTAAAAGGGGATCTATAACAGATCTATAATTATAAGGGTACTAATGATTAGAATAAAGTTTTGGGGTACCATGCGGGTTCGTAAAGGGGTTCGACACGGTTTCTTTGAAGAGCCTCAAAGCCCGAAAAAATACCGTTAAGGCCCCATGAAAAATCAGGGGCAAATCATACCCTAAACCCCTGAAGCCCTCAAGCCTAAACCGAAATTGCCCCAAAGCCCTGCTAACTTTAAACGCCATACAAACTTAAAGTTTAGGAGTTTAGGGTTTAGGTCTGAAACCAAGGTTCAGGGTTTAGGGTTTAAAGTTTAGGGGCTTAAGGGAAAATATTAGGAATACCCCAATACCCCCCCCCCCCAGGTCGGAAGCGAATCCAACAAACGACCCCGCTTCACACGTCGACTTCGAAAATTACAAGATATTATACGGGGCTCCCTCAAACTATATGATATTATAAGGGGCTTTCAAGATTGCAAGATTTTGGCTTAGGTTTGAGGTTTAGGGTTCAGGTGAGTGTGTACTACAATTCAAAAGTAGCGCTTTAACATCCCGGATTCCTCAGGGCAAGAGAACCCTGAACTATACCTGAACCTCAAACCCGGAACATCTGTATGAAATAGCTCGAACCCTGTACCGTTTCCGATTTCTGGGGGCACCGGGCCTGAGGGATTACTTAGAGGTTCAGAGGACGTAGTCCGTGGTCCCATAACCCTTAACCACTTGTGGAACCCTTATAGAACCGTTGAGGAAACTCACTAAGCCCCCTGATCCTTTATGTGGGTGGTTGTCAGAATTAGGGTCCCTTTCTGGGTCCTTATTATAATACGGCACCTAATATTTGGGGTACCAAAAAGGGACCCTAATTTTGACAACTACCCATGTGCAGGCTTCAGGGTTTGAGGTTTTAGCATCGAGCCTTTTGAAGCTTCAGGGATTCGAACTGCAGGGATTGGAGCCTTACCCCCCCCCCCCCCNCCCCCCCCCCCCCCCATTATTGCGAGCCCTATGGGGGTCGAGGTTTAGGACTTTGGGTCCTTGACTTAAGGGCTGACAGATTTTTTTCAGGCCCTGGGAAGGTGCAAGATGTTCATGCTTTAGGGCTTTAGGGTGTGCGTCGACCGACCAAAACCCACCATTTCAAGGAAGCCCGTTGCGAAATCATGTGTGATACCTTTAACCCCAAATAATAACCTACCTTTTTCAAGACTTATTTCAAGGAATCAGATTGAGGAACCCTAAGCCTAAACAGCTAGGCTATCTGGGGTCCGGTGCTTCAAAAGATTTTCCACGGCCCCTAAAACCTGCCCTATACCCTAAACCCTATACCCCAAACCTAAACCCTAAACCCCACGGCTTCTGGCAGAAGGCCTCCAGGACGAAAGCCAGGAAGACCAGGATGTTAATCACGGAGAGCGTGACGTTGTCCTCACGGTTTAGTCTCGTATAGGGTGTATAGGGTTTAGGGTATTATAGGGTTTAGGGTTTAGGGTATTATAGGGTGTATAGGGTTTAGGGTATTATAGGGTGTATAGGGTTTAAAAAGGGTGTAGTTTAGGGTTTAGACAGGTCAGTGTAGGTGGTTGGGGCTTAGGCTCGGGCTGCAGCGGCTCGGGCATTTAGGGTGCAGGGCATAGTGCTAGTAGACGGGGACTGGGTAGTGATGACTAAAGTTGAAACTGCCGTCTGAAAGAATGATTCTGACGACCTTTATGTTCGTATTGCTAGCTGATATCTGCTGCACGGCTTGCAAGTCTCACTACTGCTCATGGACAAAAGCCTGCACTGCGTCAAGTACCATGCACTGTTGGATGAACTTCTGTATGTTCCTTACCCTAGAGTATGCACAAACCCTAAACCCCTAAACCCTACACCGCCTGGTCCATGCCGCTGTGGCCAGCCATCAATAAGAGATCTGGTCCTTGGGCGAGCGACTTCGCGAATTGCAGTTTTTTCGGAGTCTTCAGGGCTTGAGATTCAGGGTGTAGGCCGTAGGGTGTAGGAAAGACTACGAAGAAACGCCGCACAATGCGTCCAATCCCGTTCAACACTGGCGTTTCTTCTCGGAGTTGCCATTTCTGCTGTTCGATCCCGAACCTCGGAACCCTAAACCCTGAACCCTGTAGTAGAAGCCAGAAAGTTGAACATCATTCTCCTCATGCCCTTAAGGTACAGTATAAGGGATCCTAGCACGAATCCTCCTAAAGCCATGTTCCAACTTTCTGGGATTCGCTGTATAAGGTCCAGCGCTCAACCCCAAAGCCAGAGAGAAATGGGTTCCGAGCCGAACAGGGCGTAGAGCGTGAGGCAGATGTACACCGAGGTGAAACCCTGCACCGGCTTGGCATGAACTGTCTGGTGCTTAGTAGGGTATGGGGGAATGGATCCCTATAGTATCCCCAATAATAGTCTCCATAACCCATTCCCCCAGTCCCTACTAAGAACCAGACAGTCAAAGCATCGGGGGGCTTAAGGATGAAGACGACTCGTTTCGGGGGGGGGGGCAGTATTTCAATCTGGAAATGGTAGGCTTTGGGGCGTAATGCTTAGAGTGATATGAAGTTGCGCATAGACTCATCAATTTCGTAAGAATCCCTGCTATGTTTGCCCACAAATCCCCTCTACTCCCCTCGTACACCCTTCATAAGACCCGGCAAACTGCGGCTTCAACCAGTAAACACGTTCTTCCGTCCTTGCAGGTTCACCAGAACTTGCCCAACTCCTGATAGAATTGGGTAAGTATGTACACATGTAAGTAAGCGTATTGAAGCATGTATGGGGAGGAAGAGGGCGAGAGAGAGAGAGAGGGAGAGCAAACGAGATAGCGACAGAGGAAGCGAGAGCACGAGCCAGCAAGAGCGCGAAAGGTCGAGAGAGGGGGACAGTGCAAGAGGCAGCGAGTGTGACAGAGGGAGAAGCAAAGAAACAGTCAAGGCAATCGTATGACTCTCTTTGGCTAAAGAAATCAAAATATTCATACTCCAGCGCACTTCAATACCTCATTGGGTATATTCAGAACCAGTGCCACACTTACAAGCTGAACTTAAACCCAAATCAATCACGCGCCATGAACCCTAGGCCCCAAACCCATGTGCCCGGGTCCATAAGACCCTCAGACTAAGTCCGAAGCAGCGAGCAACCCCGCAAACCATAAACTCCCCAAGCCCCTCACAACGTCCCCAAAGCCCTGAACCCCAGAAAAAGCTCTGTATCGATATCTTTTGAGCCTCCTAACACCAACATCCGCCGATAGTCCAGGAAATCCTTCAATACGAATCCATTGAAGAAGTTCAATGGATATACATATTAATATATATATATGTATAAATATATATATATATATATATGTATCAAGAAGGTACCTCAACCCTGGGACCCCCTAAAACTATCACCCCGGGAATGAAAACTCTTGCACCAAGCGGGTGGTATGAACTCAAAGCCAAAGAATGCCTAGGTTCCTGAGTAGCCCCATTATGATAAGGGTACCCTGTTTCCTTCTATTCGGTTCTAATCAGGGTACCCGAAAAAAGGAACCTAGATGCTGCAAAAAAAACACGCAGCTTTAGGACCCTTTGAAAACACTATAATACCCCAAACCCTAGACAGCAAACCCTATACAAGAACCCCAAAATCCCCTAAACCCTAAACCCTATAATACAAGAACCCCGAGAACCCCCTAAACCCTAAACCCTGTAATACAAGAACCCAAAATAGGATAACGAAACCCTAAACCCTATAATACCCTAAACCCTAAACCCTGAAATACAAGAACCCAAAACAGGATAACAAAACCCTAAACCCTATAATACCCTTAACCCTAAACCCTAAACCCTAAAATACAAGAACCCAAAATAGGATAACAAAACCCTAAACCCTAAAAAACCCTAAACCCTAAACCCTAAAATACAAGAACCCAAAACAGGATACCAACAGCTCCCCAGGTGCGCCTTCGACTCCACCGTTTGTCTCGCGAGGCGCTTACACCGGCCTCGGGGCTACAACAACTTCTGGGGTCCCGGGCCATAATACAAGGGCCTTAATAATTAGGGTTTAGGGTTTAGGGCTTAGGGTTTAATAATTAGAATCGTATTCCTTTGAAGGGCTCCAGGGCCATAATATAGGGGCCTTAACCTTTAAAGGGTTCCTTAAATTAAGGGGGCCTATAAGGGATCTATATGGGATCTATACTATAGGGGCCTTAACCAGGACCCTCCTTGTACCCTCAAATAGGGGTCTATGGTCCCAAATAGTGGGTACTTAGGGTCGAATAGAGGGTAGATGGAGAGTCTAGGAATAATTAGAATCTTATTCCTTTGAAGGGGTCCTTAAATGAGGTCTATAAGGGATCTATAAGGGCTCTATATTGTCGGGGCCTTCATAACTTCTCGGGTTCAGGGCTACAACCCAAAGGGTCCTAGGTACTGTTCTGGGGGATCCTTCCCCAAGTCCTAATAGTAATGCCGAAAATAGAAACCCTACGTTCTACCATATAGGTACTTAGGACCCTTTGAGAAGGGCTTTAGGGCTTTAGGGTTTACGGAAGGTGGCCGTTTAGGGCTTTGCGGGCTTCCTTAAGGTTTGGAGACTTTTCGGGCTGCGGGAACGGCGCGCAGGTTGCAGCGGTTTGGGTTCCAAACTAGGTGAGTCTGACAAACTCTCATATAGGAACCTGATTATGAACCGTGGGTCTATATTTGCATTTTGCTAAATGGATCCAAATATATTGGATGTTATAGGGCCATGGATTCTTAATCAGGTTCCTACATGACAGCATCAAATTAAACCTCAAACCCTTAATCAAGCTATTCCAAGCGGTCATTGCGAGAGACCTGAAACAGGCCATCCGGCTCGATTCAAGTTCGTGCGCTCCGGTTTGGGGTTTAGGGATCTTTAGCTAGGGTTTGCGCATTTCTGAATCGAGTTGTGGGTTTGTACCTCAGGATTGAAGGTTGAGTTGTGGAGTATAGGCTAGGGTTGCGAGTCTGGGGTTCAGGATTGAGGGTTGATAGAAGAATGTCAAAACTGTTACTTCTCCTGCTGCTCCTGCTACTGCTGCGGCTGCTGCTACCACTACTACCACCAGTACTTCTATTCTGCTTGCTTCTGTTGACACCTGCCATTACACCACCACCACCTCTACCTTTCGTGCTTACGCTGCTGCTCCTACTTAGTGGCGTTCCAGCGGCTCGCCAGCGTGTCCTCCACCTGCGGCGGCGGAACGTCGGCGTCATCCTGAGAGAGAGACCAAGAAACTCGCAATCTCCTTGAAAGAGACTCTTGGGGTTCTTGTTTACGGTTCTGAGAAAGTCGCTTAGGGCTTACAGGCTCCTTAAGTAAGCTACATGACGGGTACCCTGAAAATATATGAAGATTAGAGGGATCTTCGATACAATGTAGGTATTCCTCAGCTACGCTCGCTACGCCAGAGTCTGAGGTTCTGGATATAGGTCCTATAGGTTTACGGTTACGGTTTGGTTCAAAAGCATTTCCGAGGCAGGGTCTCGCGTTGAGGGTGCGTGGTCTGGGATGTCAAGTTCAGGGCGTTCCGGCCCAAAACCTCTGAGATTTGGCTCTGGTTCTCCTTCGGGCTCAGGACCCAACATAGTGTTTAGGGTTTACCTTAGACTACCAAACCCTACTTTTTTGTAGGTTCTTAATATAAACCCTAATATGGAATTTGTAGGGACCCTACAAAAAGTAGGTTCTGGTAGGTTAAGGTAGGGTTTAGGGTACATGGCACTTTTTTGCAGTTCTTCAGCCCCAAGGATCCGGCCTGGATCTGGATGTCCTGGAAGCCCCAAAAAATACTCCGCACAACCTTGCGGATGTCCTGAGCTTCAGGGAGAAGGGAGTTTCCGAAAATGGGGGGACCCTTAGGTAGCACCCTAAACACTAGGATCCTTACTATAAGTACCCCAAAATAAGCTACCCCCCCCCTATTTTCGGAAACTCCCACAAAAGTTCAGGGTTCGGGCCTTCGCCTCTCAGGGTTTCGGGGTTCGGGAAGGGGTTTTTTTTCCAGGTTTTACAGGGCCTGAAGACTGAGAAGAGGGGTCCTGAAACCTACCTTTGGTTAGATAATTGCACCCCATTCCTCCATTCCCTACTAACCAAAGGTAAGGAAAGGGCTTCTTTACCGCAAGGGGCCTCAAGGATTAAAGTGAACCCCAGAAAGTTGGAACATGAATGTAGGAGGATTCGTGCTAGGATCCCTTATACTTTACCTTAAGGGCATGAGGATAATGATGTTCCAACTTTCTGGCTCCTACTGCAGGAGAGGGAGTTTGGGGTATAGTCTGGTATTTTGGTAAGGCGGTTCTACGGAGATGTTCTTCAGAGCCATATAGGATCTAACCCGGGTCCTCTGCGAGTTGAGATGTCCCGCAAGGTTTCGCAAGGGTTGCGTTTTGGAGTTGTGACGGTTTGAAGGGGTCGAAGCTTGCAGACAATGGGCGGTGCGGGTTGGTTTTGGGCCTACGTTATACTCTAACTGCAAGTCTACTAACGAGACCTCAGGAATAACAAAGCAAACTATTTGGGCCCCTAGGTTAAGTTGACAGGCTCGAACGGAGGGTTCAGTTTTTACGGCTCTGTGGTGTTCTCTGTATATCAGGGCTTCGCACATCCTGCACCCTCTAGACTATGCCACAGGCCCAAACACTTAACCATTAGGCCTGGTGCCAAGTTTTTAGGGGCATAGACAGTGGTTTACTTCTAATTATTCGTTGTTTGTTGATTCCTTGATTTGTAAATCTTGCATACGTATCTATTTACGTATCTAGTACGATTTGCTCATTAGTCTTTTCTGTTGGTGTATGGATATGTACTTATGTGAAAGTTTGTCTTTGATGCCGCTATCTTCATGTCTACACATTCTATTTCTATACGGAACAGAAATGAGAGAGAGAGAGAGCGAGCGAGCGAGCGAGCGAGCGAGCCAGAGATGAGACTGCGAGAGACATAGAGAGACAGAGGGAGATAGACTGAGACGGAGTCAGTCAGTCAGCCAGAGAGCGAGAGAGAGAGAGAGAGAGCGTGAGAGAGACTTTTCCAAGTCGCATTTATCCATCCATGGATCATCCATCCACCTATCTACACATATACACCCATGCATGCATACGTACATCCTCTACAATTTTGACTCGACAAACCATACCCTATAGATCGAGTGAAAGTTGTTTGCTCGGCCTTCAAATTCTGCAGGTTTTTCTCCAGCGTCCAATCCTTAGGTTTTGCTGAGGGCTTCGGGTTCAGCTAGGTGGGGCTTTTAAAGCTTTTGAAAAATATTAGTGAATAAGATCCTCTTTAAGTCTTGTTCTTGACATACTGTGCTGTGGTAGCAGCTTGCTTGTCTTGTTACCAAGTTATTGTGATTGAGTTCTCTGCCTTTCAAGCTCTGCTGCCACTTTGAAGGCGGCCTGTAATGGCTGATTCCCCACCTTTGGTTAGTAGGGAATGGAAGAATGGTTAATAATTGTACCCCATTCCTCCATTCCCTACTAACCAAAGGTAAGATTCTTCAGACCCCATGACCAGCTGTGGAGGCTCCGCAGGGCTTAAACTTTCAGGAACTCCGAAAGGCTGGTCGAAAAACCCTAAACCTTAAGCCCCAAAACTCCAAAGCCCTAAACCCTAAAACCTGAACCCCCAAACCCCTAAACCGCTAAACCCGAACCCTGAAATTTGAACCCTAAACCCCTGAACCCAAACCCTTGACCATCCTCGAACCATCGAAGCCAGGCAATCCAAAGACAGAAACATAGGGAACATGGTCTTTCAGGGCCGATTGTTCATGCAGTGGCCTTTATACTTTCAATAGGGCTCCGGGGTATATACTAGACTATAGTCGTGCTAGAAAGGAACCATTATGGGGACATCAATCGTACTTATTAATATATATATATATATATATATATTCATTCAGAACTCAACAATCATCATGGCCCACGAATTCCCAAAACCCGCGGGTTTACAGTGGGTTGAGGGCTTCGGAAAGAGCGCCGAGGGAGACACTTTGAAGAACGCCTCGGGTGCCAGCTCTGTTTGGCTTACATGCATCTCATCCTGGTGCATGCCAAGAAGGCGGATGATGAACCGGCTGTCACCCAGGATCCGAGGGTCGCGTTCGGCACCTTGCGACCACTTCGCCCCAGGCGCCGCTTCTCCAGGGACGATCCGCTCTACACAAAAGCAACTCTCCACGTCTGTTGGAGGCAGCGCCTACTTTGAATTGTGGCTTGTTCTTCCATTTCGTCGAGTCGGGCTCCTTCAAGCCGAAACCGCCCCTGGACGGGCTGGTATGGTCTGAGAGTTTAGGGTCTAGAGTTGAGGAAGACAAACCCTCCAAAACATTTCAGACCCAAGCCCTCAAACTTGAATTTCAGAGCTGGGCCTTGCTAAGGAACCTACAGACATTTTCCACGCAATGCAGCGCATCTTACTTGCTGAACCTGTGAAGCTGAAAAACGAGGCACCTGATTCTGAACCCAACAGCATCGGAGCATCAATCCCGAATATTAGGAGACTCACCAGCTCTAGACTCAAGTTCTTTAGCAAGGACCCACCCAGGCTTCGGTTGCGAATCCCTAAGAGAAGGTACCTTGGTGGCTGTTTACTCCTGAGCTGCTCTTGCAGAGATCCCTCCCAAACTAAAGTATCATAACAAACGGCATGGATGCGAAGTCTCTGCCTCTGTCTTGTGCAGCTCGATAAAGGTACGTAGTCCTCCAAAGTCTGTCCGGAGCACTTGGCTTGCGCCTTGCGGCCTTGGACCCAAACAGAGAACCCGGAACCAAACCTTCATCCCGAATTGCTTTGCCTATCGACTTAACGGAACATCTTTACGAAAATTCGTAACCCTAAATCCTAAACCCTAAATCCTAAACCCTAAATCCTAAACCCCAAACCCTAAACCGTGGAACCTGGGGATCCGGCAACGTAGTTCGTCGAGTCCTTGAGCATCTGAATGTCGTCTGCATTGAGGCCCTGGGAAGCTTCAGGTGTTCTTAGGGCCCCAAACAGGCACATAAGCAAAAATTAGGATAGGGATATCCCATATAAACCCCCTTATAATAAAGCCCAATAAGGTAGGGATATCCGCATAAAATGCTTATGCTTATGTGCTTTTGGGGTCCCTGATGTTAGGGCTCCAGTTACCTAAACATTGGGTTACTGGATCTCATAATACGGTTAGTAACCTACTATCCAGTTACTTATAAACATTGGACCCTAAATAGTGGGTTACGGCTTAGGGTATATATTCAGTGACCTATAGGTAAATGTGCTACTGGGTGGCATAATATACGGTTATATAGTAACCTACTATCCAGTTACCAAATTAATGGTTATTCGGTTGCATACTGTCTGGTTAGTAAGCTACTGCTTGAGTAACTGGAGCCCTAGGGTCTTTCAAGAGACTTCCAAAGCCACTTGATATCAGCTAAGCGTGCGTTATAACTAGTCTATTTGTAGTAATTCTCCAAGCCCCTACACTAACTACGCCGTAGACCTTAAAGTCTACATCTGATCTTAAGGCGTCATCCTTGATTGAGGGGTTTGGGAATCTACTCCCAAACGGAGCGCGGGCTTTAGGGCCTCAGCCACCCGAAGCCCTGAAAACCCTAAGCCTAAAACCCATCGGAGGCCCCTAGAACCGCTAAAATGAAAGAAGCCCTCTAATGGCAATCCACGACTCGGTCTTAGGGCTTAGGGCTTCGAGGTTTAGGGATTAGGAGGTCTTGGGTTCAGGATTCAAGGTTCATAAGGCTGTGGGATGAGTGGCTTATAGGGTTTAGGCTTTAAGGTAGTAGGGTTTAGGGTTTAAGGTAGTAGGGTTTAGGGTTTAAGGTAGTAGGGTTTAGGGTTTAAGGTAGTAGGGTTTAGGGTTTAAGGTAGTAGGGTTTAGGGTTTAAGGTAGTAGGGTTTAGGGTTTAAGGTAGTAGGGTTTAGGGTTTAAGGTAGTAGGGTTTAGGGTTTAAGGTAGTAGGGTTTAGGGTTACCATCCTGTTATGGCAACTGTAACAGTAAATGGGAACCACCACAAACCCTCGCACTCCCAAGCCTTTGAACTGTATGCTCTTGAACCCAGATCGCTGAATCCTCAGCCCCACAGACTGGGTTCTTGTTAAGGAGCTTAGTTTAAGTTACCATAACAAGGAAACCCTATTCCTTACTATAGACCCCTGTTATGTTAACATACATTAAATCCCTTAACCCCTCAACCCTGGTAGAACGCGTAATGGGACCCTATATTATGCTAACTTACCTTAAATCCTTAAACCCCTTTAACAGGATCCCAGACAGACCCTGATAGAATCCTTACTTTGAGTTTCCATAGAAAGGAAACCATATTACTTCCTAGAAATTTTGGTAACTTACATTCGACCCCTTAAGTAACAAGAACCCAGACCCCATGACAAGGAACCATATTACTTATTATAGACTTATTATAGATCCCTATTACCCTAAACCCTAAACCCTAAACCTTAAACCCTAAACCCTAAACCCTGAACCTTAAACCCCTGAACCTTAAACCCTAAACCCTAAACCTTAAACCCCTAAACCCTAAACCCTAAACCCCTAAACCCTAAACCCCTAAACCCCTAAACTCTAAACCGTGAACCCTAAACAACCTGAACAAGAACCCGGTGCCGGAGGGAATCCTTTCCGAATCCAAGGCCCGAGCCCAGCTTCCACCCAGATTGGTACTGGAGTAGAAGTGCTGCATGGCCTTGCTTTAGGGTTTAGGGTTTGGGGTCTAGGGTTTTGGGTTTAGGGTCTAGGGTTTAGGGTTTAGGGTTTAGGGTCTAGGGTTTAGGGTTTAGGGTCTTGAATGGCTGTCTTACAGGCTCTATACAGCTTCTGTAAGAATTGTAGTTCGATACGCGCTGCAAAAGGGTTTCATATGTTTCTAAGTGGGCTTGCAAGGGATCTAGAACATGTCTATCCGGATTTTGGGTTCGACGGCTCAACGGCCAGGGTTCGTTCGAGATTTAGAGATCAAAGATTTAAACGTCGGGCATTTAGGGCTTAAAGGGTCGAGGGTAGTAGATTCAAGACTTCGGACTGTTGGGGAACCCCCCCCCCATGTTTTGAGAATTCGGGACACTCAGGGTAAGCCACCTTGATGTGTTCTTGGCCGGCGACTGTAAAGCTCAGGACTCACACAAGCCACCAATCTGATCCTCAGCCCCCTAATGTCGTAAATCCTGAAACCGCGTTTGTTTTCGCAAATGTTCTATAGCCCCTTTCGAACATATTGCATATTTTTTCAAAGGCTCATGCTCGATCGTCGCCTTTCGGCCGATTAGATTAGCTACTGGTTTCAAGTGCTCGAGTGTCTCAAATGTTCTCGTCATTTGTAAGCACTTTGCTCCTTTCTGTCGAGCCGTGGTCCTGAATCCACCAGAACTTGCGGGAAACAGTTGGCTTCACTCCCCTCTTGGGTATCTCTTTGTGGTTTCTTGTCTGCGGGTTTCGTGAATCTCATGGCGGTCTCTTGGTGGTCTCCTGGTGGTCTCTTTGTGTCCTCCTGCTTCTGCTGGTCTCTTGGTGGTTTCCTGGTGGTCTCTTGGTTGTCGTGGTTGCCATGGCTCTAGGCTCTTTCGGGCGGTTTGCTCCTTTTTCTCACATGCTCCACCCTCGGTCAGCAGAGAGTGAAGGGTTTAGGATACAGGGCTTAACGTCAAACCCCAAATCTCAGCGCGCCCAAAACCGCTCAAAAAAGCAAATCAACCTTCAATCCTTAAACCATACAGGGAAGCCGTATGTTCTCAGGTATGCGAGAGTTTCAGAAAACAAGGAACCCTGAGAAATACATTATAGCTCCAACGACTGGGGCCGAAACCCCCCAATCTGAAGCCCAAACCCTCATGAAACCCGGTATAGAACCCCACGACAAACCAGTAAAAGCGCCTTTACAACCACCCGTCTAGTAACCCTTCTGACTAGCAACCCCTGTACTTCCCAACTGGGTAACCCTGCTAGAACCCTGGAACCACAACCCCGACAAACCCTAAACCCTAAACCCTAAACCCTCAAGGCTTAGGGATCAAGATTTAGAGGCCTACCTTGCAAGACTCTCCTAAACAACCCTAATCAATCTTGTAAACTTGTAAGCACCCGACTAAGGACACCTTGGCAACCCTACCAGAATTCCTATACTCCCCCATACTAAGCCCCTGTAACAACCTGGGAAGCCGGCCGTGATGTACTCATTGTTTACTAAATCGAAGGGGAGCCCCCCATCTCCAAAGGAGATCCGGCGCGAGAATCGCCTCAGAAATAGACTCGCTAAGGGTTTTATGGGCGCTTATGTGCGTTTAGAGTGTTCGATAGGGCTTCAAGGGTTCAGGGGGTGTGGGGTGAGGGTTGCTTTCTTTTTTGTTCATAGAGGGTCTTGTGGGAGCTCTAGAATCTAGAAGGGTCTTATGAAGGATCTGTTTTACTTAAAGGTTTACGATGGTTTAGGGTTCATGCTTGTTGGGGGTCCAGCGATCATCGGTAGCTTTGAGGTCTGCTTGCAAGGGTAGAGGTGCTGAAGCATAAGGAGCTTTCGGGCCTCGCTGGTAGTCCAATTCCGCGGCCTCAATAACTAGAACAAGGTTTCTTGGGTGATATATTACCGCAGAGTTCTCATCAGGAAAGCTCGGGAACACAACATGGCCAATTACTCAGGCCTCTTTGTTAATTCACAGATGGGTAACCCTCCAAATTGACCTTTTCATGAGGGTGCCGACTTTTGGGGGACCTCAGAAGGGACCCTAATTGGCTCCTCCGTCCAAACAACCCTGAAACCCCCAACCCTAAACCGAAACGACCGCAGAAGATGCTAAGCGCTGGAAGGCTCGACACCCCCATTAGTATTCAGGGTTTTAGGATTTAGCGTGTAGGGTTGGAACGAGATTCGTCAGAAAAATCTGAAGCTCTGCCGCCAGCACCCGATGACCGTTTTGGGCGTCAAGAAGATAGTCTTCAGTTCCGACTTTCTCAGAGCAATGTACTTGCGAGACCGAGGGCATACTGTACTGTGCAGAGTCTTCATTGTATTATTAGTAATGTATAATTATAGTCTTATCATTAGCATTATTCTAGTTCTTGTTATTGGCATCTTTGTGGTTGTTATTGTTGCTAATTATCATTATTACTACTGTACTATTGCTGTTGTTGTTATTGTTAATTATTAGGAGTCTCTGCCCAGATCCCGGCAGAGCTCCCGGCGCACTGTCCTAAAAAGAAGAGGCTTATGTTAACCTGCCATCAATTACTGGTCTTTTGTAAGGTCTGTAGAACTTCCACTTTAGGATGTGCACTAAAGTCCGGCAGCAAAGATGAGTTCTAAAACCCAAAACCCTAAATCCTGAAAACCTTGACCCCCCCGTACCCTAAACCGCTGCCTGACTTCTTGGGCGCTGTTCTCCGAAGTGACACCCTGGGTGGCAGGCAGGATTAAGAGGCGTTGAGGATTGGAATTAGGCAATGCTGTTTGTAAATGGTGTTTTACGCATTTATAAGTGTTGTGTGTCTTGTTAAAGGGCTTGCTTGTGTTGTTATTGTGCTCTGTGGTTGCTTACAGAGTTTGGTGGTGGGTTTGATGGCATTTTCTGTGGTATAGATGCAATGTAGGGTTGCAGTATTTGTTGAGAGTGGCTAGAGCGAGATGTGCCCTGGTGCAATGCTTCAGCCTACATTTTGGACAAAGCGGCACGCGGGAAACTACAAAATGCAGATCTGCGCCCCCATGAAGAGAGTTCAACCAAGCATCAGAAATGAACAAACGAAAGAAGCTCTGGATCCTATTGAGCCCTCTGACCCCTCACAGTCGGAACCACATCCCCCGACCTAGGAGTTAGGATTTAGTGGAGTTTTGGGGATATAGACCCTCTCAATACGGTCCCTTAAATTAAGAGAGCCAGAAGTGGGGTTAAGATGGGTCCCCTTTAAGGGGTCTCCCTAATACTACCTAGGACGACCCCGATCCGGCTTTGAACCCCGAAACACCCGAAGTGACGAACCCTGAAACGGTCGATGAAGGCCAGCCCGACGCTGATCCGGAAAGCCAGAAGACTCTGGAGCCCAAGCCTTAGAACCCAAAACGCTGAAACCCAAATCCAACGGTTTAGGGGTCTTGTGTTAGGGTTTAGGGTTTAGGGGTTTAGGGGTTTAGGGGTTTTAGGGGTTTAGGGGTTTAGGGGGTTTAGGGGTTTAGGGCTTGGGAGTCTCAAANCCCCCCCGCCCCCGCATTTACCCTCCATTGCAGCCTACATGAGCATGATGGGACATGGAGAAAGGGTCATGACAAGACCATAAACCCTGAAGCCAGAAAGAACCTAGACCCTGCAACTCTCCGGAACAAAAAAGACTCTAAACCCATAGACCCGAAAGTCACCAAGAACCAGAACAAGGGCTGCTCGAAACTGGGATTTCTTTCTAGAAGTAGCCCCATATTGTCTTAAGGACCAGCAGAAGGGTTTGGTTCACATAGGATTTTCTGGGTTTGGTCACAAAGTGACCAAGATTTCACAGGTTGTCGTAACGATTTGTGGTAGGTGCGATCTCCTCATATGAGTACTTTCGGGGATACCGGAAAGCCCAAAGCCAATAGAACCATAATGCCAGACCCATACCCGAAAGCCCTCCCCTTAAATCCGAAATCCCACATCCTGAACCCCAACCCGACCCCTTAAACCCTCAAAGCCTCAAAACCGCAATCCTGATCCAGAAAACCCGTGCCGCCCCAAGCTCCTTTCAGGCGTGAAACCCACAAGATCTAAGCCGTATCACGCAGAAAAGCCCTTGCAACACCTTAGGCATAAACCCTGAATAGCAAGATCCTCATCATAAGGACCCTGACCCTGAAACTACCGCCTCCCCGCTCGAGCGCTGTCGAAGGAAGTTTCGGGAATCTCGGCGGAAAGGGGGTAGGTTTCGGTTTTAGCCCTCTTTTAGGGCTTCAATACAGGGTTCGGTAGCGATTTTATGTAAGGTCGAAAACGAGGACCTGAATATTCAGAGGCATGATTCAAAACTCTATGGCATATGGTAACTTTAAGCTGAGTTCCCTAACATCTCGTAGCTCCGTATAAAGCCGTATAGCTGACAGTACCCGACTCTCTGTTCCGGGTTTAATGCCTGGGGCTTCAAGGAAAGAATGGTAATAGGACCAAACAGAAACCCAACTTACAAAGTGCTCCGCACGGATTCGCGGGGTCTGGAATTCTGGGACTAGCTCTGATGGTTGCGGCTTGGACGGAGCAGAGTTCATCGGGCGTAATGACGGCCCGTGTTAGGGGGTCATCATCACAGAGTCGTCGCGTGCTCCCATCAGGGCTTATGACAATCACCATAAGAACAGTATTCAGAATGCTGCCGAAGTCGCTTCTTGAAGGCAACTTGTGCCACACTGACCCTTGAATTGTTCAAGCTCTGCAAACACTCCGAATGTACCATGAAGCCTCCACTCACCACTCGGATGCCATTAACATTAAAACCTACAGCCTCAAAGCCCTACCCTAAACCCTAGAGCAGTTTACACTAAAATCAAAACCCCACGCTCTGAAACCTAGTTTGGGTTTCGAATGGCGGACTGCTTTACCCCCACCCAACAACCGGAAACCACTTCACAAGAATCCGATAACCTCCAAAGCATTAGCCCTAAACCCTAAAGCCAAAACACCATTGATCAAAAACCAAGATCACGAGCCACCAAAACCAAAACAGCCTAAGATCACTGCGAAAGTCATCCGGCAGAAGCCACAAAGCCCAAGATCGACAAGAAACCCTGAGAAAGCCTAAGACCACAAGAACAAGAGCCCCCGAAAACTAAGAATGCCTTGGACTCCCAAAAGAACATCCTCTCAAAACCAAGAACGAGCCCTCAAAGGAACGAGCCGCAACAGAGCAAGAAAGCCTATGATCCGCGGAACCCTAAGGCCGGGAATGCAAACTCCAAATACAAAAAACAAGAGCCTAACCGGTAGCCCAAGCTCAAGATCACACAACAAAGCGGTACCCTGGTAACAAACCCTAGAAAAGGAAGCCCTGTAAGAGCTCATAGAAACCCGAGCAAACCCATAACAACCCTATAACTAACCCTAATCCGTTACCTTCCCTAAACCCTAAACTCTAAGTTTATCTTATACATACCACACCCCCTATAACTTTTACCCCACTTGAAGCCTTTAAAAGGCTGGGCCCCGAGCTGTCGGAACCGCGACGGTCTTGGTCCGATATGTACGCGCCCAAGGTCGGTGAGTCGCTTAGCTGCGAGGGCTGCCTGGGTTAGGGTTTAGGGTTTAGGGTTTAGGGTCAGGGGTTTTTTTTTAAACAGAAGAGGTTTGTTTTAAAAGAGTGGTGTTGTTTGTAACCCTTTAAGTTTTGGGGGTCAGGGGTTAGGTTTTAGGGTTTGGGGGTTTACGGTTTGGGGGTTTGGGGTTAGGGTTTAGGGTTTAGGGTTGAGGGCTTCTAGGGGTTAGGGTTGAGGGTTTAAGGTTAAGGGTTTAGGGCAGGGTTTTCATACGGGCTTGCAAAGTTGAAACTGAGGCTTTGTTATAGGATAAGAAGGGGGGTTCTATGATGTGAACATGACGGTTTTATGGGTTGCTACAGGGCTCTAGAATTTGCAAGCTTCTCGGTTTCAATAGGGCTGTTGTTTAGGTTGTTGTTTTTACGGGTTTCTAGGGCTTTCTGGTGCATGTTATCGGGATAAGAAACAGCTAGAAGCACGCTGTAAATAACTCACCAGTGACCTCAGTTTAAATTGCCACAGTAAGGGCTACCTACTCCACGTCCCTACTTCCTGTGGCACTGTAAACTAGATTCTGGAACACTCTCGACCTTCGAAAAAATATTCAAAAGTGTATAACGCCCTAGTAAAACCGTACAACACAGACCCTTGCGAAACCCATCAAATCCCTTGACAATAACGCAAACCCCATAGTTAAAGCACTACATAAAGATGCCAGAACTCCCCTCAGAGCCCAGACCCTAGACCCTAACATTTCATCAAACTAGAGACCCTAAACCCTGTACTCTAAATGGCCTAAACCCTACCGTAAACTGAACGGCCTAATCCCTAAACGTCCCTAAACCCTAGACCCTAAACCCTCAGCCCTGGACCCTACCTTAAACTACCAAACCCTACTTTTTTGTAGGTTCTTATTATAAACCCTAATATGGAAATTTATAGGGACCCTACAAATAAGTAACTAGGTTTTGGTAGGTTCAGGTACACAAGAACCCCAAATCCTAAAGCGCCCCTTCGCCAAGTTGCCCAGGCGGATTCGCCGGCTGCCCTGGCGGGGGCGTCAGAGAAAGGTCCTGCTGGGCGGCAGTTTTGGGGAGGAGGGGGGGCGGGGNGAGCAAGTTGTGGCTACGAGTCGTTCCGGAGGCTCAACTTGGAGTTTGGGATTAGGTCTTGGGCTTAGGGTTGGAGGGGGGGGTTGGATTTAGGGCTTCGGGTTTGTGGTTTGCCGTTTGGGGCTGCAAAACGGAGTTAATAAAGCATAAGCGACGAACCCCAAACTCTACAAGGTCTCTTATTCTGATTTTTTCAGGTGGTGGTCTTGGGAGGGCATGGTGCCAAGAGTTTTTGAAGGGTTTTCGACCAGATTCAAAGCCTGCAAGAAACTCTTCAGGATATGGTTCGAATTGGCCGCAAAGATCGCTACAACTTCCACCTGAAGTGCTGCCGGCAGCTTCTAGCGCCAGGCACTGACGACGTCCACGTGCACGAGGGAATTTTCTCTTCTCCTAACGTATAATTAAACGTCAGAACTAGACGTCTCTATACATTTATAGTGAAAAATGCGCCAAACACTGTTCGACTTATTACGGCCGCGAAGTTAGGCTCTTATGTCTCTTTGCAGAAAGCGTCCGAGTTTCTTGGATTTGGTTAGTAGGGAATGGAAGAATGGGGTACAATTATAACTACTATTACTACCGTTCTTCCATTCCCTACTAACCAAAGGTAGGTTGGTTCTCTGTGCCTTCCCGAGCCTTCGGTCGGGGGGGATTGTTTTCGGGCCTTTGGGGTTTATGTCCCAAAGAAAATGCCTTCGTTAACCTACCAAAACCTACTTGTTTTGTAGGGTCCCTATAAATTTCCATATTAGGGTTTATAAGAACCTACAAAAAAGTAGGGTTTGGTAGTTTAAGGTTAAAGCCGAGCATCTTGCATAAGGGTAGTTTCGGGGTTTCGCTCATGGCGCTTAGTAGGCCTATACAAAAACCAGAAAACTGCTGTCGCTTGTTGCAGACATGCTTGTCGATAGCCTAGCTCGTTTTTGAGTAGGAAGACTTTAGTGTTTGCAGAGCGTTTCATTGGTTTTGCTGTACTTGGAGGATCGAAGTGCGTATAACAGCTCCGAACCTTCGAATGCCACACCCGCAAAATCCTCAACACTCACCAGATTTGGTCTTCGTGATGTCCAACCACGGATACGGTGTTATTAATGTACTTCCAGGGGTTCATGGGCTTTGTTTCGAGTTTTCTGTGACAGGGATTCTGTTTCCAAGAAGTTCTGAATCGGTTCTGAACTGGTACTAGTACTAGTACTCGTACTAGTACTAGTACTAGTACTAGTACTAGTACCAGTACCAGTACTAGTACTAGTACTAGTACTAGTACTCGTACTGGTACTGGTACTAGTACTAGTACTAGTACTAGTACCAGTACCAGTACTAGTGCTACTAGTACTAGTACTAGTACTAGTACTGGTACTAGTACTAGTACTAGTACTGGTACTAGTACTAGTACTAGTACTAGTACTAGTACTAGTACCAGTACCAGTACCAGTACTAGTACTAGTACTAGTACGCGTACCAGTACTACTCGATTAAAAGGGCTTATCCAATCTCAAGAGAAACAAGCCTGACCTTTTGATAAACCCTTAATAATCTTAAGTTTCCCCGCCCCTATTGCCTACCAACCTATCATATACTATAATTGCTAAGCCAACTGATCCTTTAAGGAGACCGTACACTTGGCCCTCAACCAAAAAAGCCTCAAGCCAAAACACCGAATCATGAGCCCTTACCCCTAAACCGAATCAGGAAACACCTATAGATCCTAAATCCTCAACCGTAAACCCGAGACTCTGAACACAGCTCTCCCGCAGCAACTCGGCAAAACCGCTTTCCGAGGTATCGTTTCCTGGGCTTACAAGGGCATGGGGAGTCTGTGGGTAATTTGTGAGGGCATTATAAGGGTTTACACATGACTGATAAGGGATTAGTGGGTTTAGGACCTGGGAGAAGAAGCTGTCTTGGGATTATACCTGAACCTACAATACCTACTTTTTTTGTAGGGTGCCTATAAATTCCATATTAGGGTTTATTATAATAAGAACCGACAAAAAAGTAGGGTTTGGTAGTTTAAGCTAGGACTTAGGTCGGATATGTAAACCGCACGCAGGTCCAGGGTCTAGAGTCTAGAGTTTAGGGTTTAGGGTTTAGGTTAGGGCTTTGGAGCCTTTGGTAGCCCTAGACCACGAGCCTGAACCCGAAGTCATGAACACTGTAAGCACGCCAAACCGTAAAACCCTGAAAACCCTACAGGAAACCCTGAATGAAACAAACTGTGCTGTTCATCGCTCTAGAGAGAGGGAACACACATGGGGGCTGAAGGCTTTAGGTCTTGAACTGCAGATTTTTTGGATTAAAGCTGAACGCAGTGAATCCCCGGCATCGAACACATCGCGCTATGCCACCTTCGCAAAACAAAAAATGTCCGCCGCGACGGGCTCAACAAGACTTATGCAGGAGCCAAGATGTTGCTGGTCTTGGGACGTCAATGCATAGATGCGTTGTTTAACTCGGGTTTGGGGTTGAGGCGTGTAAGACTTTACGATCTAAGAACCAAACCCAAGAGGGAAGGGCTCTGGGTGGCCTTTGCTTGAGGTTTAGGACTCTAGCGCCGTTGAGGGTTCATTCGGACCCGAATCCCGCCAAACAAATACCGGCAAACGATTCACAAGCTGGGCTTCCTACAGGGGAGTTTCCGAAAATAGGGAACCCTAATATAGTGCCTTAAACAGTAGGATCCTTATTACGAGGACCCCAAATAAGGTACCCCTAACTTTCGGAAACTGCTACAGGGTTTAAGGTCGACTGTTTAGGGCTTGGAGCATACGTAGAATCGACCCTTGGCCCAGAGCTGCAGGTCGAGTGCTTGCCTTAAGCATCGAATATAGTGGGCAAGATTTGGGTGTATAGTATACCTTAAACTACCAAACCCTACTTTTTTGTAGGTTCTTATAATAAACCCTAATGCGGAATGTATGGGGACCCTACAAAAAAGTAGGTTTTGGTAGGTTCAAGTACTCTAACTACCACAAGGAGCCTGAAGGAACGTTATTGGTAGTTCTTCCGACGCCCTATATTACACTGCCCGTGGCCTGAAGAGAAAACCTTTGAGACGGGAAACAAAAAAGAAACCGGCTTTGATCAGTAGAATCGGGTTCTTACGCGGGCTTTCTGCCGGCTGTTTTGAAAAAAAAGGAATCTATACCACGGCGATTTAGGCAATAGACTTCGAGGTGTTCCTGGATTGTGAGCCTACAAAGCCCGTATGACCCTTGAGAAGTGCCGGGGCATTGGGCCCGGGCTCTCTTCGAATAACCCCTAACGGCCTTTGACAACGATCGACTACGGCCCGAGAACAAACCCTCCAAAGAAACAAAAACCAGAGATAACTGCGTGCATACCCGGTCGCGGATGTGTTCGGAAGATTCCTGCGGCGGCCTGGGCTTTTCTCGCGGAGGTGCCCGGAGAGCTCTAGGGACCCTGGGGGGGTTACGGTTGTATAGTGTTTGTACGACTGAATAGGAGCTTATAGGCTTGAGAGGCCTCAGGCCTTGGGGGGGGACCTACCAGAGCTGCAAGTCGGATTACGCTCAATAGCGTAGGTAAACCTCTACCTACAAGCCACTTAAATTGAAGATCCATGTTCGGTTTTAGGGTAGAGAGTTCAGCTCCAGAAATGGGATTGCGCGAGGTCCTTAAACGGGCGTTTCGTGGCTCTGTGTGCCTGGGTGCAATGCACTGTTGCACATTATGGAACCTTAATGTAAAATGACATCTGGTCTAGTATCAGCGCATGTCCTAGTCTTAGTTTACTCTCAATATCCGTATTCGTATTACCGGTACCGCTAGTGTGTGAATGAGTACGAGTATGAGTACTACCTGGACCCCCAAAGTATGTAGAATAATAGCCCTTTACAGGTTTTAGGCCACTAGTTTACCTACTTTGGGGGGTTTAGGTAGTAAAGTACAGTAGTTAACATATAATGCATCGTTCCGAGTCTATGTTCCTGAGGCTTCTTCCCTGCCCTCCGGGCATGCTGCAAGCCTCAACACTTAAACCCCAGCCCTGGAGTCTCTAGATCTCGGCACCCCTAAACCCTAAACCCTAAACTGAACCCCAGAAAGTTGGAACATCGATTCAGGATGAGTCATGCTGGGATTCCCTTTACTGTGCTTCAAGGGCATGAGGATAATGATGTTCCAACTTTCTGGCTCCTACTATAAACCCTAAACCGACGGAAACAATATCAGTAGTATCTTAGTTATCTTGTATTGTTGGTGTGAGCACCGTACAGTATACTATGCTAGCGTACGGTATAGAGTATAGTCTAGTCTAGTCTAGTCTAGTAAATCTCAGTCTTATGTATAGCTCTACCTGCAACCTACTTGCCAAGGTTGCACGATCCTGACAGCACCACCCCGTTGCCCTGGAGCTCACCGGAAAAATCAACAAGGCTGTAAAACCACCAGTCTTAAAAGCAGAATGTCAGTAGCCCATCCACGAGAAGCTGCCAAACACCTCTACAACCGAACAAACTCAAGCCATATAAAACATTGCACCAACCACAAAGCCCTGAACCCGAAACAACGCTAGACCCTCAAGAGCAAATCGCACGGGTACACACACACACAGAGGCACACATGCAAAAGCAAAGAACCTGGACACTTTTTTGAAAAAAGAAATACATGACATATAGAAAGTTCCAGGGAGGGAAACCCCTGAGGAGAGCCGAGCTTGCGGCATAAGATCCATGGGAACCTGGAATGCTTAGGGCATTGTTGGTGGTTCCAGAATTCAGGATCAGAGGTTTAGAGATTGAGGATTTAAGGCTTAGGATTTATGGATTGAGGGTGTCAACCCTCAGGGTAAAAGTGTTCAGGTTTCAGAATTTCAAGGCTTGAGAGCTTGAGGGTTGAGGGTCTGAGGCCTTCAAACCTTTCGGCACGTCAGGGAAGTATCGGGGGCCCTAGTAAGTACGACGGTATCTTGGGGTACATTATAATAGAAAGTATACTAACTGAACCGCAGGAACGGTCAATGAACCTCTAGTCTAGCCTTGCTCGAATTTGGGGTTCAGGCTGGGCAGGTTTGGGCACTCCGAAATAACAAACCCTGAGCAGTAAAGACCTAAAGCCAAAACATACGGATGCCAGCAATGCCCCAGATAAGGTAGCCGCATCGCCGGAGCTAAATGTCTAGCGCATAGATGATTTGTGGGGGCTTTGGTGCGATTTAAAGCCTCAGCTTTATTTAGTGCTTCGGGTTTGGGTTTTGGTTCTGGGAGCCTGGGGTTTACAACAGTTGATGCTTTGGGCACCTCTGAACCCAAAACCCCACCCCAATCAACAAACAAAAGGACGGTGCCCTACACAGCAACCCTAAGCACTAAACCCTAAACCTTGGATACTGCCCCCACTCAGTAATAGTTGAACAATATTTATAATATAGACTAATATAGATATATTAGGCTCCTAATAGTAGCCCTATTATGGACTGCTACTGTATGGGGGCCGTACCCAAGCTAAACCCCGTGCATGCTTGTGTGCACTCGTCCGAAACCCTAAACCCCCCAAACCTCAAGTGCAGCACTCCCGAAGACTCTTTGAGCTCGATGCAGGAAAACTACACCGAATCCGTAAACTTCAAACCCCAAACCCGAAATGGTTCAGGGCTCTGAGCTTTGGGGATCTAATGGCTTAGGATTGTGGCGGCCTTTATTTGTGGAAGAGGGTTCTGGCACATTCAAGCATTATGGTGTAGCTATAGGGACTCTGACGGGATACTACCTGGTACGAACTATTCGAAGCTCTCTATGTTACCTGCGAAATCGCTAAACCCGTAAACTCCGAGACCCATTCCCACAAAAAAGATCCTGGGACGGAGACCACTGGGGTGCTCGAGGCAACCCATGAGCTCATTCCATCTGCACACATTCGGGTTCAGGGTTTAATTTTTCAGGGTTTTGGGCTTAAGGTTTATAAGTTTAGGGTTTAAGATTTAAGGCTTAAGATTAGGGTCCAGGGTTTAAGGGTTTAGGGTTTAAGGCTTAAGATTTATAAGGCTTAAGATGAGGCTTCCAGGGTTTAAGGTCCCGCTTTTGGACTGGAGGCTCTGAGCTTCAGCCCGACAGTTGAGACGAGTTCCCCCTAGGAATTCTAAGGACTCATCTAGGGTTCCTTTAAAGGGATCTATAAGGGGGTCCTTTAAAGGGATCTATAGGGTTTAGGGCTCTAAGGACTCATATATTAAGGCTTTTGGGGCCCAAAGGCCCGAAGACCATACTTTCTAAGGCTTTGGGGCTATTTTGGCGCCCAGGGTCCTGAACTTCAAGGCGGGAGGTTGGGGCCCTAATGTAATATAGGTGCCTTTATAATTAGAATATAGGCTTCCTTTAAAGGGGTGACTAGAAGGGCCACTATAAGGGATACAGGGGCCTTCATGATTAGAATGAGGCTTTGGGGCTCCTTTATAGTGCAACTGTAATGAGGAGCCTCAAAATAATAAGATAGGCAATTATTTAGGCTTCTATAGTACACTTTCCTTTACTCCCTCGACCCCACCTCAAGGTGTAAAGCGGAAACTTCGTTCTCCTAAAGTCCGCGAGCCTCAGGAACAGCAAATCTTCAGGCTTTGGTTCTGGCATAAGGGAGTTTCCGAAAATTAGGGGTACCGGTACCTTCTTTGGGGCTCCTTATAATAAGGATCCTACTATTTGGGGTACTGATAATAAGGGTCCGGTCCCCTATTTTCGGAAACTCCCATTTTGGGGCTTGGAGCCTCCGGGAGTTGGACTTCCAGGGTGGACTGTTTAGGGTTTAGGGTGTTTGGGGTTTAGGGTTTAGGGTTTAGGGTTTAGGGTTTAGGGTGTTTGGGGTTTAGGGTTTAGGGTTTAGGGTTTAGGGTGTTTGGGGTTTAGGGTTTAGGGTTTAGGGTGTTTGGGGTTTAGGGTTTAGGGTTTAGGGTTTCGGGTTTAGGGTGTTTGGGGCTTTCGGGTTTCGAAGATTGGAGTGCCAGCGTTCTAGGGCTTAGGGTTTTTTGGGGTTTAGGCTTGATGGTTTCGGCACCCTGGCCCTCTGAACGCAAACCAGAGCTGTAGGAGAAGGAGAGACCGCAAAAACACGAATCGCACACAGAAAACCGCACAATCACAGGAGCAGCAGCAGCAACAACAGCCACCACCACAGCAAGATTCTTAGACTAGTTGCAAGCTCGGCACGTAAGGCGGACCACGTAAACTTACGAGGCTTGACCCGGAACCGTGAACCTAAACCCTAAAACCTACACCAACGACCCTGAAACTACATCCTGTCAGAATCTTGGCCTTGTCCGACAGGGGGTCCATCCGGAAAAGCCGATAGCTCAAGCTCCCCCTACGGTGCGATTAAAGCTGCCTGCTTAGGCTTGTGTTGGTTGAGCTTGGGTGTTCAATGTTCCGGGGTGCAGGACTAAGGCAACTGAGGCTCTGGGGCTGCGTCGTTCTCTTCTATCACTGAGGATTTCGGTCGTGAGCTCTACCACTTCGATTCACTTCGAAGACTTGAAGCAGAGTGGGACTTTGGAGTGTAGGGTTCGGGTTCGGGGCCGAGGGTCTTGCGACTCTGGCTGGCCGCGACCTTTACTTCACCGTTCATGTTGGGCCGACGTGAACTGCAGGCGGCATGTTCACTGATGGGAGCTTCCACAGTCGGCGTCTCCCTAAACCCTCATTACGGCCTAAATGCTAACACCCCCGTACATGTAAAACCTGCCGGCAGGGCTGCGGCCTTTTGCACTTCTTAAACAAAATCCCAAAAGCCTAAACACGAACGTCAAAAACCTTTTGAGGTTCGGGGGTTTGGAATTTCTTGGGGTTAGGCTTATTGAACGGTTCCATACGGGCTACTATAAGGGCTCTGTAAGGGTTCTAGACCCTAAACCCTACACCCCAAACCCTAAACGCAAACCCCACACCGTAAACCCCAAACCCTGACCAAACCCTTTAATGTGCAGCTTCGAGGTTGGGTCTGATCATGGTCCGACTGCTGAGAACCCTTCCTAAGAGATCCTTGTAGTTTGGTATGCTTTTGTAGGGCCCTGGCCCTCGTAGGGTCGTATAACGCCAAGGGTCCAAAGGACCCAATAATCAGGTACTCGGTTTTGGGATAGTAGGTTTGTAGGTTAGGATTTTGGAGAGTATATGATGATTGGGTACCTAAACCCTTGGGGTAAGGGCCTTGGGACCACGAGCATTGTTGCTTCGACCGTCCTGTTTGGATTGGCTTCTTCCTCGACTCTACTGCGATTCTCAACCCCAGTAGAGCTTCTTCGATTGAGAGCTCGGGGACGTAGGGCAGAGGGTCCAGGGTTCTAGGGTTTGAAGTCTGGGGTTTAGGCCAGGTTTAGGGTCGCCCAGTGACATCTCTTCGGTGGTGATGCAAAGGCGGGTGAAATGGAGGTGAAAATGAAGAAAGGCGCTGAGGATATGCATGGCGATGGCCATGGCGATGACGAGGACAATGACAACGATGAGGGTCATGATCAGAGCCAAGATGAGTCATGAGGGTCATCGTATGTTTGGCACTCTTCTTCCTAGTCTTTACGGATTGGTGTCTATATTTACCGCCAGTGCACACCTAGCACAGGCTCAGCATCGAACCCTCCCTGCGTGGACCCTCGCGTAGACATGTTCTTCTAGGCTGAAGGTTTTCGAGGTGCATATGGGTGGTTGTCAAAATTAGGGTCCCTTTTGGGTACCCTAAATAATAGGTGCCGCATTATAATAGGGACCCAAAAAGGGACCATATTTTTGACAACCACCCATATCCCAAGAACAACAAAGTACAGCGGACGTTGTCAACTGATGTTTCTTCACTTGGCAGGGGACCGTAAAGGGATACCTCCCATTATTTCGAGGCGCATGTGAAGAGACAGACACTTCGGAGCTGAGAAGACTTTTGGGGAAATAGAGAAATTCCTAGGTTTTTGCTATTTTCCTATTTTTCCTATTTTTCCTAGGAAAAATAGGGTTTAGGATGGGTCATTTTGGGGTTTAGGATGGATCAGCCTTTAGGACTCTGGGCTCGCGATGAGAGCTGAAGACTCACTCTAAACATCGTCGACAGGTTTACTTAAGGCTTACACCTGGGAGTCAATCTAAATCGGAGGGCAACTTTGGATGCGTGCGCATGGTGCAGGAGACGACCCGAAAGCCGAGTTTGAAGAGGCTACTATTATTACTATTATTACTATTATTACTATTATTACTATTATTACTATTATTACTATTATTACTATTATTACTATTGCTACTTTTATTACTATTATTATCGTAATACTATTATGACATAGCTCATCCTCCCGAGGAGGAACACGAGGAGGAAGACATTTCATCATGAAAGGCGGGCCAAGCAAATTTCATGATCGCTGCTAGCGTTTCAGACTGAATGCCATCTCACAAACCGCGGAGCTTTCGACAATCGGGGGCCCCAATATACACCCGAAATAGCTGGATGCTTATAATGCATCATCTGCCCCTCTTTTGTCCAGTGCGGCACGCAAGCACGGTCATGCATCCAGCATCTTGTCACGCCAGTCCTGCGCGACCCCGCCACCACGCACATGCCTCAGCTGACTCGCAACCTAGACCCTAAATCCCAACCGTACGTTAAATTGGAAGCTGGCTATCTCCAGCATTACCACAAAACCCCAAGCCCGAAACCCCAAACCTCAAAGTAAATATAGAATCTTGCGGTTTATGAACTAGAGCAAGTCTCTAAGGAACAGTATTACGACTTACCTGGGCCCGGCCCCAAGTGCAACTAGAGATACATCGGAAGTTCTCGTCGAACTTGATCAAGAGCCGGCTCCCTTCCCAAAGACAGTGCGAATTCCTCCAGAGACTGTGCATATGACAAGTTGATCTCTGTCTCCGGTCTTCTCAATGCCACCTGAAGACACCAGGATTTAGAGTGGATTTAGGGTTTACTGTCGGGCTCGGGTTTGAGGGCTTAAGGTTTAGAGTTTAGGGTGTGGGGTTCAATGTTCTCTCGGGTTTCTGGTGTGCGAAATTCTAGGAAATGCGACAATCATTTGAAAGCAAAGCCAGCCACAAGAGACACGGCATCAAAGAGGGTCCAGCCGGAGTTCTGAGTCAACAGATGTGCTGCTGCAATCGAGGCAGCCCGAGATCTACCTGCGGATAGTCGGGGGGTCTCGGGTTTGGGGTTTGCCGTTTTGTTGAACATCCCTCTTGGAACAGCCGCCCTCCTCCATAACCCCTAAACCCTCAAGTGAGCCATAAACCCCAGATATGATACAGCCCTGAAACCTTGTAAACCTCAAACTCCAGCCTAGTCCCCAAAACCTAAGACCAAAAATCAAGCCCTGTCCAGACCCCTGATAGTACTCCGCTGTAGTAGCCTTTCTGGCAACCGTTGAATTCATCCTTACAGGAACCTTCATGATACACTTTCTGGTAACAAGCCCCCCTCCACCTTGCTGGCAGTGGATGAACACTCGACCTGACGGATTGGCCCCGAGAGCTCTGTCGATCACTGCGAGTGTCTCTGGCAGCACGTCACAGAGCCGGCGGCCGTCATCAGCTGTGTCCCATAAGGGCATGGCATCGGAGTGCCATACTTCGTGATAGAATGCCCTGTCCGGAATTGCATCAAGTTTGCTGGGTACGACGTTCGGTGCAAGGTTGATCACGCCGATGATGTTCAGATGCTTCGACCACTCATCCAGCCTTGCTGCATGCCCCTGGTGACCAACCACGAGCCTGGTACCAATCACGTTTGGCAGAACGGGACGCTTCTGTGCGGGAGGAGCGCTCAAGACCCTGAAGGAACGCAGCAAGGGCTCCACCACGCCCAATCCGACGGTGTAGACGCACTTCCGAACACGACCCTGTAGGACCTTGCTGTGAGCGGGGAGCACGGCATACTGTAGAGTTCAACCTAATGCCCTTCCGTTTAGAATGTGTCGGTGCCTGTCCCACTAGACTAGATATGCTAAGCACTTAAGAGGTACTGACCGCCTTGCATTCTTACACACAGCCACGGCACCGCCTCTGCTTCTGCTGGTAGGAACCCGATGACCAGAGCATCATCACGGAAAGTCAGTTTGGCTAACGCCGCCTGGGTTCCAAGGGTACTCTTTGCCTACTTTGGAGAAACCCAAAGTAAACGGTGCACAAAGATACTGCGTGGGAAAGCTCACTTATGGAATAACCTCTACAGGGGAAGACTACAAGCTTTATAGAAGCCTCATATAGAAGCCTCATAAGAGAAATCTATGGGCAGCAGGGCACTACTCGGAGACCAAGCTGCCATGTCCGCGCACACCCAGCTTTCGGCCAGACGTTCCACGTCCCCCTCCCGCATGTCAATAACCACGGTGCCGTACCACTGAAGGATGTTGTACACCTGCTCCACATCCTCGTCTTCCAGCCTGGATTGGTCTTTGTGAATGCCCCTTCAGAAACATTGGTTACTTTGTTCCGTCTTAACTACTTAACTCTAAGTATGTACAAAAAGCTACCACATCGAAATTTTTTGAAAAGCTGTTGCGAAAACCGGTAGCCGGGTAGCTGCGCTCCCCTACATCGCCTCGCTTCCCCGGCCCTGGCAGCAACTCGGGCCATGGCTTTCCTGGGTCTTGTCTTCTGGAACTTACTTTAAGTTACCATAGTAAGGAAACTATCAGGGTTCCTTTACGGGAACTATCGGGGGTTCCTTTAAGGGTATAGGAGCTTATTTTCTGGTACCATAATAAGGAAACCTTATTACTTACTAAAGATCCCTATCATGGTAACTTAAACTACATCCATTAATTAACAAGAACCCAGTTTTGGGGGCCGGGGGGGGCTTTAGGGATCTGTAGTAGATAATATGGCTTCTATATGGGTAGTTGTCAAAATTAGGGTCCCTTTTTGGGTACCCTAAATAATAGGTGCCGTATTATAATAGGGACCCAGAAAAGGACCCTAACTTTGACAACCACCCATATTATGGTAACTAATATGGTACACTATTGTAAATAGTAGGATCCTTATTATAAGGACTCCAAAATAAGGTACCCCTAATTTTCGGAAACTCCCAAGAGCCCAGCTTCGGGGTCGAGGCCCAGGCCTCACCGCATCGAAGTCGCCAGAGGGCGGTCTTTGGCTCCGTGCCTCACTGCTCTTCGAAGCAAACCCTAAACCCCTAAAGGCCCTAAAGGCCCTAAGCCCTAAAGGCCCTAAACCCCTAGATCCCTTAAGGCCCTAAACCCCTAAACCCCTAAACCCTAAACCCCTAAACCCCTCAACACTAACCCCCCTCCAATCTAGAATCTAGGTCGAGGTCTCCACTTCCCTTGTTGGAACTAAAGACCTTCAAAAGAGAGCACTGAGCTCCGTGCCGGGTAGATGGGGCAGCGAACGAACGACGATGACGCCGGAACAGCCCAGTGCCTCGCGTAGAGGCGTGTGGAGTTTCTGGGTTCTTCACTTGTGGACTCTTAGCCACCGAAGCATGTGGAAAACACCTACCAGTACAAGATGAACCTTATTATCCCTCATCCCTTACCCCCAAAACGGAAGCCTGAACTTACGATCGCGTTAAGCCACCTAAACAACACTTGCAAAACCCTTTTTCAAACCCGGTAAACTTGAATCCCAAGCACCAAAACATTCTAAAAAGCGGAAAAGTGTACTACTGCGGGACCCGTTGCGAATATAACAACATGCTACAAGGAAGTTGGTGTTCGTGCGTCATTTTCTGCTCTGATACCCAACGACAAAGGCAATTACACTAAATACTAACCCTAAGCCCTAAGTCATAAGAACTTCAAGTTCGGAGGTCTGGTAACGGAGAACGCTGGTTCAGTCTAGACCTGGAAAAAATACCCCTGGCAGTCCCTATACCATTCTACTAGTATGTACAGCCAAACCCTGTTCTAATGAGTACAGCCCGCAAAACCCTACATGGAAAACTCTTCTAGGACACCTAGTAACTAAACTCTATAAGGCCTCCCTATTTGAAGCCAGGAAGGTGCGGCCTAAACCGTAAACACCAAACCCGAAGCTTTAGCCCGTACTCTACAAAGGGCCTTTGCACCCCTAAACCCTCACAACACCCTTACCCTGTAATCCACAACCCTCACCCTTTAACCCCTAATGTAGGAACTTGAAACCTTGGGCCTTTATTAGGGTTCCTTATATGAATCCTACTGTTTTTGGGGTTATAGGCAGGGTTTCTTAATCAGGTTCCTACATTAGCAAAAAACCCTGCAAGCAAGCCTGAGGACCCCGAAGCAGCATCTGACATCCCCGAGCCCATGCCTCGCCCACCGCCAGCCAATCCTTGCTTCGCAAGGGAGATCGGAAGGGGTTAGGGTTTAGGGTTTAGGGTTTAGGTTTTAGGGTTTAGGGTTTAGTTCAAGGGGACCGCACACAACATGACAAAAAGGCGCAGCGCTCCCCCTCCCCCTCCCCATACCATGGTATCCCCGCCCGTGTTGTGGTTCCTTGTGGTGTGGATTTACCCCTCCCTGCCCGTCCACCCTGCGGTTCCCTAGGTTTCCCCCTTCTTGCCCCGCCCCCCCCAAGATGGTGATCATGATCGCCGTCCGCACGCTCCTCCAGTCCCTTGCTCAAGAGTCCTGGGTGAGTGTCATTGAAGCACATGCTCGGGTTGACTTTCGACAACGGCCGATACAAACTACGACAGAACATCATGCCAAAAAAGCTTTGGACATAAGAAGAAGCAACGAGCATGTGGTACCTAAGACCAGGAATGCCAGCATGCAAGAAGCACATCATTGTCATTGTCATCAGCATCGTCGCCATCATTCTCATTTGTGTGGGGAACGGCGGGGGGGCGGGGGNGGGGGGGGCACTGACGCAGCGACGCGCGACCATATATATATATATATATAATGAATGTGTGTGTATATATATATATACACATATATCACATATGTTAGGGAAGCTTAAGGAATCGTGCTTTCCCAGCTCTATCTACGAGTATTCAAGCGCCTTCTAAGCCAAAAGAACTAAGGGGTACAAGGACACAACCCATCAAGGGTTCCTTCATACAGAAACCCAAACGGTCTAGAGTATGGGGTTAAGGGTTTAGGGTCTGGAGTATAGGGTCATATGTACTCAAAGAGCCTAAAGGTTTCATGATGCTAGACAAAGACTCCTTTCCGGCAAGGACCTCTGCCACTAACTTCGCCGCCTCCCCGATGCCGGTGTTTGCCTGTGGCACGGATGGCTTCAGGAAAAGAATCTTCCACACCGAGGAGGCCGAATTAAAAACCCGTGTTCACTAGAATCACTTTAAACACCTTATATACAAGACCCAACAAGATTGCGACGCAACCATTCGTAAACGCCTTGCCGAGTTGAAAAATGCAATAGCCCATAGTGGAGAACTCAAAACTCTAAGCTCTAAAGCTTGAGCTCTAAACGGTGCAGCCGTAAGCCCCCCTTAACGCTTTAGGTCTTGATCCATGGAAGCGTGGGCCCCGACTAGAGGCCCACGGTCCAAATGGGATTTTGCCGTTGAACTCTTTTTCTCCCAGTGCAGGTCTATAAGGGGTTTACGGCTTCTTAGTGTTTAGGGGTTTGGAGTTTGATGGTTCAGGGGTGTAGGGCCGCCTGAGTGCTCAGTTTAAGGGCTCAGAGTTTCAGGAGTGGATCCCGGGCTTGTGATTTTGACGCAGTTGGAGTACGTATACCTATAGTCTCCATTGTAGTTCCTTTTTTGGTTTAACCAAATTTATAATAAGGATCCTATAACGTACCCCCAAAAAGGAACTACAATGGCGACTACAGGTCTTTAGGGTTGGGAAATTTCAGACAACCAGGGTTCACGTCCAGCGGGAGTGTGTAGCTAAGATTTCAGGGTTTGAGGTTTGGGATGCAAAATGCACCTGTAACTCGTACCTGGACCCCAAAAGTATGTAGAAGAATAGCCTTTTAAGGATATTGGGCCATTATTCTACCTACTTTAGGGGGGGTTCAGGTAAGACCTAGAACTGTCGGGATCAGGCTTTGGAGTTCATCAAAGGGTGTGGGCTTGGAGTCTCCGAATCTCGAATTTAGGATGTAGGCCTTAAGGTTCAGAGTTCAAGTTTTGACAATTCTTGCCTCTGGAGCCTAGTGCTTGTGGCTTGAATTTAAATTTGGGAATTTCAGAACGTGCATGACCTTAACATAAACTCTCGTATTCGGAGCCTCTTATAACGACCCCTGGACAAGGCACCCTTAGTTACCCTAGTTTCAAGAAGCTCCCCTACACGCGCATAGAACTCTGATAAAGGATCATACAGCACTCTCCAAGCCACTACAAAACCCTGACGAAACTGTGGAAAAAACGATGCAACCCTTGTAAATGCTAAAATCCAATGCTTGTGACTTCTTTGGGGATGTTGGTCCCGGACAATGCCTCCTTTCGCTGCCAACAAAGCCGCACCCCGCTCTTTCCAAAGGGCTTCACCTGCTTTGGGGGTTTAGGGCTTTAGGGTGTGGGGGATTAGGGTCTGCGGTTCAGGGTTTTGGGCTCAGCGTTTAGCTCGATGCCACTTAATTCAAGAATAGACTTTTGCTTCCAATTATGGCGCCAAAACCCCTTAATTAAGGAATATACCTTAAACCATATTAGGGATCGTATTATAACTTAAGGTATATTCCTTAATTAAGGGGCCACCTTGTTCAACAGCCGCAGGCACATTCTGCGCATGGAAGGCTATAAAAGTGAACTCGGGTCTTCCAAAGCCAGAGGGTTCTAAAAGGGGCCAAAAGGCCAAGGCATGTTCCACTAGGTTTTGTCATAGAGTCATATGGGTGGTTCTCTAAATTATGGTTCCTTTTTGGGTCCCTAAAATCATACGGCACCTACCATTCTGGGTACCCACAAAAGGGGCCATAATTGACAACTACCCATATCGTAACGGGGCTTCCCAAGGGTTTGTGACCGGGTTTTGCCAGGGTTCAATAAGGTTTCATGCCCAATGTGGGAGTTTCCGAAAATTAGGACTACCTTATTTTGGGGTCCTTACAATAAGGATCCTACTATTTGGGGTACCATATTAGGGTTATTTTTGGAAACCCCCATGTGATTTTCTAGGTATGGCCTAGGGGTTTCAAGCATCGTGCTTCCCAAGAGCCCAACACCACCCAATCATGGACGTCAGGTGCTTCTCGGAGTTTACAAGGGTCTATGGTCTTGATTACCAAGAAGCCCTATGCAATGTAAGGTGGTACAAGGGCCAGAATATCTAGACTAGGGTTAGTTTATGGGCTACATTATAATGTGGTTAGATTGGGGAACCCTAAGAACAGTATGGGTAGTTGATTTTGGGCTTAGGGTGGGCTTTGGGCATTGGGCTGTGGGTTGCGCGCTCAAGGTTTGTCGACTGTGGAGGGAAGGTCAGGGCTTAGGGTTTGGCCTTGAAGGCTTAGAGTTTGGAGTTCTACCCTAACCTGTGGCAACCCTAGCTTTTATTATCGAGACTAAAATAGGAACCTACAAGCAGGAAGGTGCCTAGAGTACGTGGGCTGCAACTTCAACATTGCACCCCAAACACTGGTCGGGGTGATCCCAGGTTCCGGGACGGACAGAAGGGATGTTAAAGCTGCGGACAAGGAATCGATGCCTGCAAACGAAAGTGAGAAACCCAAGGGCAGGGGGAATAGTCTTGTTGTTTAATCGCTGGATTCTTGAAACCTGCGGGTATGTTCCTTACGCATTGTAAGAGCAACTTCTGCCCCAGAAAACTCCGCAGAATCCTAGCGACTACAACACCCTTATGTAACGCGCTATACCGAACCTGACACCCCAACACAAAACCCTTCTGAAACCCCAAAAAACAAGGACCCCTCCTCCAAGATCACGTCCGGCACGGCCATGGCCCAGAAAATTCCGACGCCGGGCTCAGGGTTCGGACTTTGGAGTTTCGGCTTTAAGGGTTTAGTGCATTTAAGGTCTATAGGAGTCCCCAAAAAAGTTGGAGTTTCGGGTTTAAGGGTTTCGTGTATTTAAGGCTTATAGGAATCTCCAAAAAAATGGAAACCGGATGAAGGCCAAATAGTGCTGGGATTCCCTTTTCATGACTCTTAAGGATTGAGGCTATTGGGTTTCCAACTTTTCGGCTTCTACTGTAAGGGTTCCGGGTTTAGGGTAGGATGTCGCGGTTTAGACGGGAGGGCCTGGGGTGTCCGGCGAGCGAAGTACTGAGGGATTCGAGATTGCAGTTGAGGATTTCGGACTTCGGGTGTCAGGTATACCCAGACCCTGGATTGTAGCCTAAGGTCCTGCTCGGGACGCCACGCGGGACGCGCGTTCGGAACGCAGCCCCGGAACGTGTCTACATACCCTCCCCGGAACGCAATGGCCAAAACGCACAGAGCACTAAACCCTTNGGAACGTGTCTACATACCCTCCCCGGAACGCAATGGCCAAAACGCACAGAGCACTAAACCCTTTACCTTCCCTGAACCCCAATACTTTTTGTTCCGCCCGGCGGATCTCCAATCTGTGCAATGTCCTGCACTATTTGATCTTTGGGACGGTTTACGGGGTTAGGGTTTAGGGTGTTTTCTTTAGGGGGGTGCGTTTTTACAGAGCTGTAAAACGCACTATTTGTTCTTTGGGGCGGTCTAGGAGGTTAGGGTTAAGGCTGCTTTCTCGAGGGCCGTGCGTTTTTTTGCAGCGCTGTAAAACGCACTTAGGGTTTAGGGTGCTTTCTCTGGGGCCGTGCGTTTGTACAGAGCTGTAAAACGCACTATTTGGGTTGAGGAGCTTAGGGTTCAGGGTGCTTTCTCGAGGGCCGTGCGTTTTTACAGAGCTGTAAAACGCACTAGTTGTTCTTTGGGGCGGTTTAGGGGGTTAGGGCTCTGGGGCCGTGCGTTTTTACAGAGCTCTAAAACGCACTATTTGTTCTTTGGGGCGGTTTAAGGGGTTAGGGTTTAGTAGGGTGTTTTCTCGAGGGCCGTACGGTTTTACAAAGCTGTAAAACGCACTTAGGGTTTAGGGTGTTTTCATGTTTGCAGGGGTGCGTTTGGGGGTGTGCAAAAAACGCACCGGCTCCCTTCGCGTTATGGTTCCACCCGGAGCAGGTTCAGGGCTTATAAGGGCTAGAAAAACGCGATCGTGCAGAGNGCAGGGGTGCGTTTGGGGGTGTGCAAAAAACGCACCGGCTCCCTTCGCGTTATGGTTCCACCCGGAGCAGGTTCAGGGCTTATAAGGGCTAGAAAAACGCGATCGTGCAGAGGGCGGCCATCCCTGGCAGGGATGTAGAGGAGACCCTGAACCCTAAATACACTAAACCCTGAACCCTAAACCGGGTTTAGGGTGCATCCCTTAGCCAGCGCTGACAAAAGGGAAACTGCCTCCCTAAACCCCAAACGGCATCTACAGTAGTGGCAAACTTGATTCTGTCCTTCCATGAAGGAACTTAAAAGCCGTGCTCTTTTGGATCGGAAGAGGTATGACAGGTTTAGGGTTTAGGGTTTAAGTTGCCCCAAAGTCGAAACCCAAAACCTCGAACCTTAAGCCCTATATCATACGCCCCGACTTGCCCTGGAACCCTCAACAAATTGGTTTCAGCAGTTACATGAGTTTAGACTATAGCTCACATGGGCTTTGTTTTAAGCCCCTGAAGGTTTTCCCCTAAACCCTAAACCCTAAACCCTGTATAACCCCCTAGAGCGTTCCAGCGGGTGTGGAGGCCTAAGATGCTCTAACTTTCCCTGCGCTCCCCTGGGCCATCGTGCGATTTAGGGTTTAGGGTTTAGGGGTTTAGGGTTTAGGGTTTAGGGTTTAGGGTAAGGTAAGGTTTTTGTTTTAAGGGCCCCTTTTCGACTGCTCCAGCGAAAGCCTCATTTGAGGCGAGCTCCCCACCCTCCAAGGTTTAGGGTTTAGGGTTTAGGGGTTTAGGGGTTTCGGGTTGAGGGCTCAGGTGTTAGGGTTTAGAGGTAAGGACTTAACTGGGCTTTTAAGTAGCCAGGGAGAATATAAACTTTTATTTCATAAGGGTTCCGTTATGAAAAAAGTATAAAAGTATGGTACTCCAAAGCCCAGTTAAGGTTTAGGGCTTAGGGCCTCACTAGGGGTTTAGGACCGAAGGTTTACGGTTCAGGGTTTAGGGCCTCACAACTCTGCATGCCTTTCTTGACCGCGCTTCTCCCTACACCCTTGACAAGGGTCCAAGTGCCCAAATAACGAGGGGTTCCCAAAATTCGGGGTATCTTTTTTTTTTGGGGGGGGGTCCTTATACTGTAGGATTATTGTAGTTTGGGGTGTATATTGGGTCCCCCGATTTTGGGGAAACTACCAAGTGGCTTGTTGTACCTCAACCCCCCAATATTGGACCCTTAGGCCCTTGTAAAATCACCTACCCCGCACTCTGCCAATTTGAAGCGTATGCCCCCTTGAGAGCGGAAGTGCATGGCAAAAAACACCAACACATTAGACGATAGACCCTCAATCCCTACCCTAAAACCCTAAACCCTAAACCCTCCCCCTCCTGAAAAGTTGGTAGTTGTTCTATATATCTGTCCCGAGGATGGCCTTTATGTGGCTTCCCTTTCAAACTAAGATCCCCCTTTAAGGATATGGTCCTTTTCTTCTACTTAAGGGGCACTATATGTATTCACAACGGCCCAGCCTTTTCAATTGCCTTTTCAACAGCCCTCAGTTGTCTCGCGAGGCCGGTTGGCCTTGCGTGAAGGTGAGCTTCTGGGACATTGCTGGCACAGCGAACATGAGCAACGAGAGCATAGGGGCCATGGCTCCTGAGATTGATTTTTATGGGTAGTTCCCAAAAGTCGGGTCCCATTTGGGTACCCCGAAATCGCAGGTGCCGTAATCTAATCGTCTATAACTCAAGGGGCCAATAATTTTGAGAACAACCTTTGTTGGGAGTCAGAATTTACAGGTTGGGGTTTAGGGTTCTTTGTAGGAATTAGGTGTGTTGTGTGCCGACATGTTACAGGAAATGTTCAGAGATGCAGGAAAAGCATGAGGAAAGCGAAGATCCTAAACCATGAACTTCAAAAAATAAAATGTCGACCTTAAGCAAACACGCAAGATTCCAAACCCTGAGTCGGGCCCCTTGTTCCGCATTTAAAAGTTTTAGGGCTTAGGGTTTAGGCTTAGGGTTTGTTGTAGGGGGTTGTATAAGGATATATGGGATGCGGGTGTACTCTACAGATACACATCTGACACTGGTGTTATTCTACCTCAATACTCGAATCCAACGGAAACTAGAGTGAATAATATTGGGCACCTGGACCCCCCAAAGGAAGTGTGGTATTTCTTCGAACAACAAGTTCGGGATTTTGACCACTGTATATGTCTAGGTGCCTCAGAACCCTTAACCCTAAACTCCAGTAATCCCTTGACAAAATCACCGAAAATATCTATCTGCTGGTCCGCTACTGTGGGGCACCCTTTTTCCTAATGTTCAGCTTTAAGGAGAAAATCCCAAATAGAACGGGGAAAAGGGCACTACTGGGGTACCTAGATGTACTCTTGAGGTCCAGGTGGATCTATGCCCCGAAACACCGTAGAATCCCTGTAAGCCATTGCCCTGTTTGAGGGGTTTAAGTAGGGTTGCCTAAACCCTAAAGTCTAAATGGAGGTTAGGGTTCAGGGATTGCCACTGTGGGCTATTAGACCTTAAGGGTACCTTAATCTACCCTTAATAGGGTCCTAATAGGGATCTTTAGGGTCTAATAGCCCACAGTGGTGAGGCTGTGTCTAATGATCGGGTTTGGAGTTTAAGGGTTCCAGCTGCGACCACACGGCGCTATCATGATCTTCACATGAGCTATTTTCCAAACTCCTAATATCCCCCTTAAGAACCCCTTCAATAGTCCCCTATTACTATATCACCCCCCCCTTTAAGGAGCTTAGATTACAGCTCATATAGGTCCTCGGACAAGGTGGCAATTTCGTTTGTGCTCCCCCCAGATGGCAGCCATCTTTCCGAATACCCCTACAGCAAAACCTAACCCTAAACCCTACACCCTAAACCTTAAGCCAGAAACCTGACTCTACACCCTAACCCATCAGGAAAACAACATCCCAGGTGTTGCTTCATCAAGCTATCCATGCCAGACCAATCATGGGTCTGCTAGGGGTTAGGATTAAGGGCTTCAGACTCCTCTTTTGAATCTCCGCCCACTTGAAGGTTTATGCGACTCAGGAAAACTCCGAAACCCTTTAACGCTAAAGTGGATTTATAATCGAATTGATGCGTGGGTTCCAGACATTACCCAGGCTTTGCAGGGGTTTAGGATTTAGGGCTTGAGGTTAGGACCTACCACGTGAAACCCATACTTCCCGGTGCCTAAAATGGGCGTAGGGTGTAGGGCCCTAAACCCTAACCCCGAAACCCTAACCCCTAACCCCTAAACCCTTAGCCCTAAAGCCTAAACCCCCAAATGGGGCTACTTCTAGCATCCCTTCGCTCGATTCCTATGAAGCACTATGTCGCAACACTGCACTCAATGCTCCAAAAGACCCGGGGTTTCCCCTAATATGGGTATCTAAGGGCATTATAAGGGATGTATATATATATATATGGGTAGTTGTCAAAATTAAGGTTCCTTTTTGGGTACCCTAAATACTAGGTGCCGTACTATAATAGGGACTCAAAATGGGACCATAATTTTGACAACCATCCATATAGATAGGGGTTATATGATTTAGGGTTTAGGGGTTTAGGGTCTAGGGGTGCCTAAAGGGATTAGAGGGGATATATAGGGGTTATATAGGGATAATGGAAAAGAAAATGGAAACTACTATTTATGGTTTGGGTACCTAAGGGGATCATAGGGGATATATAGGAGTGTTAGGGTGATAATGGAAAAGAAAATGGAAACTACTATTTAAGTTTTGGGTACCTAAGGGGATTATAGGGGATATATAAGGGTTTTATAGGGATAACGGAAAAATGGAAACGCCTATTTAGGGTTTAGGATGGTTTAAGGTTTCCCAAATTAGAGGTACCTTTTTGGGGGTTCCTATCATAAGATAATAGTATATTGGGGTCTATATTGGGGTCTATATTGGGGTCCCCCTATTTTCGGAAACTGCCGAGGATCCTATTGGCGAACTTCTCGTCGGCAGCAAACACGGCGGGGCAACTCCCTTGAGCAGATCTTTCTGCGGCGGAGGGCGATGAAAAGTGTTTGAGTGCCTTAAGTAATAGCTCGGTTGAAAAAGGGTTTAGGGCGCAGGGTTTGTTTGATTTCTAGTGTCAATGATAGCATGAGTATCAACTGCTTATCATATATGAATGTTTTACATGGTAAAAATTTAGAAGTAGGCATGGGGACAACTACCTAATTGCAACAGAGCTGTGAGCTCTAAATCTTAGCCCCTAAACCCTAAGCCCTCAACCGTTTTAGTTCTTCGTCTGACAAGCCTTACATGGACGGAACTTTCTCAAAGCTACAGGGCCCGAGGGCTTCCCAAGCAATAAAGTCGGGGTTCAAGGTACCACTACGGGCTATTCGACCTTAAGGGTACCTTAATCTACCCTTAATAGGGTCCTAATAGGGATCTTTAGGGTCTAATAGCCCATAGTGGTAGGTATAAAATTGAAAGGCATAACTGGTTGAATCTGCACACGATCTTGAAATGTCGAATAGAGACACTGCTGCTGGACAAAACCCAGCTCTTGTACCCTGTAACCGTCGACAATAGGGGTATAGTACCAAGCGAGATATATGACCACGACATAGTCGTTATCCAACTGCTGTCCGGTGAGCGCAGTACACAAGGTATAGCCTAAAGCCTAAACCCTAAACCCTAAACCCATTGTATTACCCTTGGTATCCCAATCGTCCAACTTTTTTGGCCTTTAGGGCGCATTGAAAAGTATTGGTACATGGGGTCCTTCTGAAATGAATGGGGGAAAAGATTGAAATATCCCAAAAGGCCAACCCGGCCAAAGTATAGTAGAAGCCAGAAAGTTGGAACATCACTACCCTCATGCCCTTAAGGTAAAGTATAAGGTTTCCTAGCACCAATCCTCTTAAAGCCATGTTCCAACTTTCTGGGGTTCACTTTAGGTACTAGTGACCCACAGCTATCTTCACTTGTATAATAATATGCGCTGAACCCTAAATCCTAAACCCAAGGGAGAATTTCAAGTCAGGGCCTTGGCCGGTTGGGAGGCAGATGTACTGACAAGTCTTATTGGCAGATTTGGAAGTTCAGATTCCATACCCTATATCCCCCCTTAAGTAGATAGAATATGGCTTTGGGTATGTTATGATCAGATCCCCATATACCCCATATTTTATCTACTTAAGGGGGACTATAAGCCCTAAGCACCCTAAACCCTAAACCCTATATTCTATCTACTTAAGAGGGACTATAAGCCTTAAGCCCTGCACCCTAAACCCCGAGCCCACGGATGCTTTCTGGACGTGGCTGTGCCACATTTCTTTATGATAAAGGGAATATGGGGTAGAGTGGTGTTCATTGGGGTTAGATGGGGATAAAGGACAAGAAAATGGAAACTACTATAATGGGGTTTTATGCTATGATATGATCACCGTTTCGCTTGCTGGAAAAAACGCAGCACAAGTCTCTCCTTCAGCAAAGGGTAGTTTCCAAAAAATTAAGGGTACCTTTTGGGGATTATAGGGGATGTATAGGGGTTTCGATAATGGGAAAGAAAATGGAAACTACGATTTAGGGTTTAGGGTTTCCCAAACTTCGAGGTCCTTTTTGGGGGGGTCCTCATAATAAGGATTATAGTATTTTGGGGTCTACATTGGGGCTCCCCTTCTTTTGGGCAACTACCACATTGCTTCTAGTATGCCGGGACAGTCTGTGCATTCGCATCATTTGCCGGTGCGGTGCTGCAGAAGCTCGGGGGTTTGGAGAGTTTGTGGCTTCTTCAGACACACGCTTCGAAATGGACCTATGAACTCCAACTCAAGAACGACCACTTCTGTCTGCGTTTGGGGGTTAGGGCTTTAAGGTTCAGGTTTTAGGATTTAGGGCTTAGGAACCCGGCAAGGGCAGGGCATCGCGACGGACCGTCTCAACAAGTTCTGCAGAACCCTGGGAAACCCTGCAACTCCCCAGAACAAAATTCTACGTACTCGATGTCTCGAACCCGAATTCCGTTTAGGGTTTAAGGTTTAGACCTGTAAGCCCACTTACCTACACTTTTGTGGGTGTACCTACTAAAGTGGGGGCATTTCCTGGTAAATTGGAGGAAATGGGGAGTACAAGTAATCCTTAATCCCAATGCCCCGATCCCGGAACCCTCTTTTTGAATCCTCAGACCCCAATCACGAAACATTGGGGCCTAGAAGTCCCGCCACACAATTTCAAGTTTATAGGGTCTAGCTGCTCGCCCCCGCCACTTGCCTAAAGAGCTTTGATCTTCTTCTTGTTTAACCTACCCGCTTGCTCTACATGTTTATATCTGGGCACGAAAAAATGAGGCTCTACCGGGAGAATTTAGTTGCTTCCAATCATAGTTCCAAGTTGCAGGACACAGGGTTAGGTTTGAGATTGTTAGAAGCACTAGGAAGCATCTGCACCCAAGCATTTCAATACTATCGTGCGGGTGTTCAGTGTAACGAGGTCAAGGGCCTGTTAATGCTCTCCATGGTTCCTCATACTCATCCTCTTGCTCTACACCCGAAAGTTGGCGACGTTTTAACATTTTGGCCCTCTTTGATGTGTTTCGGTGTCCGGTCCCTCATAGAATCCAAAGCCTAAAACCCTCAATCTCACCCTAACCGTATTCAATAGACCTTAAACCCAAAACTGCAGGCAGCAAAGCTCGTCTGGGGCTCAGGCAGTTTGAGGTCCGCGGCAGGCCTTGCCAAGCATTCATGGGGTTTAGTGCTTCGGGTTTCGGTCTTCTTAACATAGAGCCCATACAGGAGCATTCTCACCAACTCTATGTAAGGGTATAACAGGGTTGAGGGGTCAAGGCTAGGGCGGGTTGAGGTAGAGTTGGTCCAACAACTGTGTATTGTTGGGCAGTAGCATGTTGATTCAGGCTTCTATGGCGGCGATAAGCATAATAGTAACAATAACAAAATAGCAGTACTAAACATATTAAGAACAAAGATAACGGTAATCAGGGTAGTAATAGCAATAAAGGTAATAGTATACTGAAACCACAGCTTTCATCTTGTGTTACTTCTGCTCCTGCTCATCCTGCTCCCACAACTGTAAACCTCAAACCCTAAACTCTGAACCATAAACCCTAAACACTGAACCCCAAATCCTGAACCCTAAACCCTGAAACCCCTAAACCACAACCTTCATGTAGCTTCGGGTCAGTCAATTTCATCATTAAGACGTATGATTCTGCTTCACACTTCCGGGTGCACCCTAAACCCTAAACCCTAAACCCTGAAACAATAAACCCTCAACCCTAAACCCTGAATCCTAAACCCTAAATCTCTAAAATCCTAAACCCTCAACCCTGAGCTTAAGCTTTGAAACAGGTCGAGTATTTCGAAGCCTTCCTTTGGCTCTGACACGAGCTTTCTAGCACTACGGCATCTTTAAAGACAATGATATTGCAATGTAGGAGTCTAGGGATAAGGGTTTGGGGATTATAGGGTTTAGGTACTAGGATTTAGGGTTAAACGGTTCAGCCGGGCCATGGGGGCACATCATTAAGGCACATATCACAATGCCAGGTCAAGCTTCTGCTAGTGGCCAGGTGGCAGCCTAACAGGAATGTAGATGGTTGAGGGTTTGGGACTTAAATGTGTACTAGTATAGACTAGGGACCTGAAGAAGATTACAATTATCCTTTCTGATAACTATCTGATTGTTGGGCAGGTCACCTAGACGACACGGGCTGAATACTCAGAATAGCTTCCTGAGGGTTACTTGTCATGCATAGAGTTGAACAGAAATGCTGAACCCCGCTTCTTGCACGGTAAGCATAACTCATGGAAACGTTTTTAGGAACATGCAGTACCGCAGGTTTGTTTTGAGGAGGCTAATCGTCAAACGTCCATTTGCCCTACCTACTTTGGGGCGAAACTGACAAACGCTTCTCATCCTCCTTCCCGTTGAACTGAGCTGACTCCATCCGGTATGCATCAGGGACCCCTCACACCGCTCCAATTTGCCTTGAGGGTCTTCAACTATGGCGAGTCCTCCTTTTTGTGCATATGAATCATGATCCCACATTTCTTGCAGTGATTCCACCAAATATTCAGGCTTGTACAAGCTTGTGGTTTTTTGTGGGCTGAGGACAGCCTCCAACAAAGTTGGGACTGCCAATCCAGGGGAGGCTTGCCCCTCAACATGGGCTTACGGTTTAGGCTTTGGGGATTAGGGCTTAGGATTTAGGGTTTAGGGTTTGTGATGATCTCAGGCCCCCAAGACAAGGAAGAACGGCATGGGCCCTGTATGTTGACGAAGATCATATCCTAAACCGTAAGCCCTAAATAGTAGTCTCCATTTTCTTTTCCATTATCCGTATATCCCCCTATATAACCCTTATATCCCCCTTTAAAGGGACCATATTCTATATATCCAAAAGACTGACTTTTGCTTGGCTCTTCGATTCTGCATGGATAGCTCATCCAAACACTGTAGCAAACCCTCAGCCCTCAACCCTAAACCCTAAAGCAGGAATTTCGCTGCACAATTTTTCTGCTTCTATGTCAGCCTTCTATGTGACTGCAACAAGGCTAAAAGAGTAAGGGCTTAGAAGGCTTGCACAATCCGACAAGGCCTTCCGCTATGCGATTTGAGGGTGGCTTTTCCCCAAAAAATTTAGGGTGCACCATTCCCTCAAAATTGGATTTCCACAGCTTCTGCCTCTTCAAGAGGTCTCTGAGCCGTTGGAAGCCCAAACAAGAAAGTTGACAAAAATTTCTTTGGCACCATGATGGTGGCTCGTTGCGCAAGCCCCATCTGGCAGCTCGTAGACAGAAACAGCCCTGGTGATTTGGACAACCTTAGGGCAAGCCGGTCGTAGTGGCCGTCAAAATTGCTGGTGGCTTGCGGGTGCCCGGCAAGGTTTTTATGGTCTAGGGTGTAGGGTTCAGGGTTAAGGGGGTTTAGGGTCTCTAAATCATCATGAAGCACCCCAATCATCTAGACTTACATTTCAACCAGAAGAGAAGCTTGCAACTGTGCAAGATTGCCACCCACAAGCACGCAAAACCAAGCTACTCAGCAGTCTTTCTTTCTGGGATGTACTTAACGCTAAACGCTCCACCCCAAGCCCCATTGCCTGGCAAACCATTTGCTCGCGCAAAAAACATGGCGCGACATTAGCAATTACTGCTGGGGGGGGGGGCATGCAGAAATATAGTATCATGACCTTTCTTGGGGGGCAGAATGATTATTTACAGCACTTGTATCCGGAGAGCAGAAGGATTATGTTGCTGTTTAGCTCTCTTCTGCTGTACTTGTATGAGTTTATTGGCCCTCTTAAGTAAGTATGATATGGCATATGGGATCTTATTCTAATATTATAGTATAATACCAGGAGCCATATTCTATCTACCTAAGGGGGACTATAGTAAAGCTGCAGGAGGGGGCTTGTCTAGCCGACAAAGCCCCCAACCTGCCTCACCACTGCCAACGGGCACCCACAAACTGCAAAGGTGAATTCTCTCAGAAAAGATCTGCAAGGCGGCCGATAGCAGTCCACCTTGCGATCAGGATCTAGGGAATATGGCCTCGGGTTTGGGCTTCAGGGTGTAGATGGGCAGGGCGACTGAAGAGATTTCAAGGAACAGGGGGGGGCGAGAATCAAAACCAAAAGTTGGATGTAGGGTTTAGAGCTTTAGGGTTCCAAAACCAAAATTACGCTATTCTTTTTCCTAGGTTTCGCCTGAGTCGCGCACTGATGCTTTGGCCTTCCTAGTTTGACCGTACACTGCGCAACATCTCCTGTAGGACTAGGTGAGTTCTGTCCATCCGGGCGCAAACACTAAACCCTAATGTAGGAACCTGATTAACAAACCTTGGGCCTTTATTAGGGTTCTGCAACATGAGTAGTACAGGTCATCGTGACATGCACCTAGGGCATCCTTATATGGCTCAGGATAAGGGGCCCCTTTCCTTGAACAGACGCCAGCCCCAGGCTACTTCGGAGCAGTGCGCTCCCGTGAAAAGCTGCAGTGTGCTGAACACGTTTGTGCGAGTGAGCTAGAGCCCAATCTGATTGATCCTGCCAGTGATCATATTTGCTACCCTGTGCAGCTTCCGCTGCATTGGTAGCGGAGCAGTTAGCTCCAGAGGACCTCTGTAGTCCTTTAAGAGGACTCCCGAGATCGAGCTGCTGCTCCGGAAGCCAAGCTGCACGCCTCATTTGCTGAAGTTGCTCATCTACCAGGCCGCAGCTGCCCGTCGGGTGCTACTTGACGGTTTTCTCCAGTTTTACCCGTTGCTTTGATTTTACTTCTTTCTTCAGAAGCAATGGCCGATTCACGAGATCGGCCCATGGTACCGAGTTGGGATGGAAGCGCCCGTACGTGGCGCCGATACACCAAGGAAGTCCTGTGGTACGTGCAGGGGACAGCGGCCCACCGCCGAAGACACTGTGCTAGCCAACTCCTCAGTCGCCTCACTGGACCTGCTCGATTGCCTGCAATGTCATGGAACCACGGCATGCTGGTTGACAACAGTCATGGAACCAAACTTTTCCTGCAAAAGTTAGCTAGCAGTCCCTCCCTTGGTTCGCAAGAGCCTACCGAGCGCGGCAGCGATATACCAGCAGTACTTTGCTTTCAGGCGAAGCCCTCAGGAGCCCACAGGAAACTTCTCGGTCAGGGAGACGCTGGTGCACGAGTAGTTCTGTGAAGCCATCATCAGGCTCTACGAGGAGAAGCAAAGCAGCTCTCAAGATCAACGAGATTTCGGATTACCTGAACCAGATGAATGGGAAGATCTGGCTCATCTCCGAGCCATGGTGGCAACGCATCTGCCGGTGCTGGCGGTGATGAACAAGTTGCGCAGGCCGAGGCTAAGGAGGAGACAAGGTCCCTCATCGCCGACAGCTTCATCATGAGTGTCCTCAGAGGCTGGAGATGGCTTCACGCCTCGGGCCTGAGTCCCGACGAGATGCGGGACATCCTGTCGGCGACCAAGAACTCCCTGGACTACGACATGATTGCCGCCGCCCTCCAAAATCTCTGGGACGACCAGCTTCTCAACTCGAACCGCCACAAATCTGGCTATCACATGAACTATGTGAATGAGACGGAAGACTCCGAGGTGTACATGCATGAGTATGAGCACGGCTGGGACCATGGAGATGGCGATTGGTGGGACGACGGCACTGCGCACTACGCCGGCTACGATGAGAATCCATGGTGGTATGGCCACGAAGACTGGTCTGGCTACGAGGCCCAGAGCGCGGCCGAAACTACCGCCCCCCCTGCACCTGTTGATGAAGGGAAACTTCGTGAAGCTCAGCGGGCAGAACAGATGGCAGAATCCCTCGCCATGGAAGCCCAACGGACTTGGACAGGGGCTCTCTCCTGCTTCGCCAGCCTCTCCGGGTCTCGCCCGAGATTGCCCAGGACGTGGTGCTGGATATGGTGGCAAGGGCAAGTTCAAGGGCAAGTCCAAGTACGGCTACGCGACCGAGATGGATGCCTACTACGCCAAGGGCAAGAGCAAATCCAAGGGCAAAGGCAAGAGCAAGAAGGGCATGTACCTCAATGCGGATGCTGTTTGGAAGGGCAAGGGCAAGGGTCCCGACTGGGGATCTTGCTCTGTGAACGCCTACGCTGCCTCGACTGACTACTTCACGGCCTGGAGCTTTCGCCCACCATGGACATGGCATCGGCTATCACAAGTACGGCAAGACCTGAACGGGGGATGATAGACTGCGGCGCAACGGCGTCAGCGGCTCCAGAAGCCGTTGTGAAGGGACTGATAGCCTCGATTCTTGAGAAGGACTACGGAGCTCGTGTGGACATTGACTCCAACTCGCGGCCTACTTTCGCTTTGGTGACGGTAGATGAGGCAGGGCACTCTACAGGGTCCACTTGACAAGCAAGGCTTCTGGAAGCCCTAGGAAGTTTCCTCGTATGCCTTACCGAACCCCAAGCAGCACTTTCAAGCAGCCTTTGACAAGAACTCCCTAGTCCCCATCCTGGTTGGTATGGACTTCTTGGGAAAGAATGGCAACGGCTTGATCATTGATTTCACAACAGGCTTGGCTGCCAGTTCTCTTGATGATAAGCCAGAGGTGTTCCATCTTCTACAAAATCAGAAGGGCCACTTTCTGTTGGATGTGTGTGAGTATCTCACTCGAGGCCACACCGTTCTGGAAGGACACACGTTGTTGTCAACGGCAGTGACAACCCTGGTACATCTTCAGAAGTTCTGTTGTTACTTTTGGTTTGACCGTCAGTGACATGGTGTATGAGCCGCATGATCCTCAACAGTCTCGTGAACGACTGCTGCGCATGTACTGCATGTCCCGACAACAACAAGGTCTTTCGATACCAGCAGATCTTTGCTCAACGCTAGCGACACGCCTGTCGCTTCAAGCCCCGACAACATCCTCTACGCGCTCTTATTCCAATGGCGACTCCTTCGCCCTCGATGGACCCGGAAGTGGCCGAGATCCTTGTGGCAGCGGCCAAGGCAAAGGCAGCATCAGCGAAACGCCGTCCAAGGTCCCTGGACATCAACCGGTGTACGTGGGCGGACCCCCGCGATCCTCGGACGAATTCCAAGTGCTGGCCCTGCTACGGAAGCCACACTCCAGGAGCTCCTCAAGCCAATGCTCACGGACAATGGATCCACTGCGCCGTATGCGACCTTCGGTTGCTGTACACGCCACGGAAGGGATCACCGTCGAACACGACAGCAGTTCTCAACGCGGCGGCGGTCACCAAGATGTTGAAGCAGTTGAAGGCCCTCATCGGCGACCGCAAGCCAACGCAGAAGGTGTGCCATCACACGATGGCAAAGATCACGGCCGAGGAGGTGCTGGAGAAGTCGATCCGGGAGCTCATCGCGGAGCCCCGGGTGACATCGAAGGCGACTACGGCGACCAGCAGCAATGCGGACGGCTACGTGAATGTGACGACCAGGACAACGACGAGGAGCTGATCGCGGCCTACGAGGCGGAGGTAGAAGTTGCGCCATAGATGCGATGATGCGACCTCTCAATCAACACATGGCCAAGAAGCTCATGCTCTTTGTTTCTCTGATGACTTCGGCGACTTCCAATCTGCTGATGGGGTTGCAACTTGATGGTCGTGACGGTTTGCGGGAGATCTCAGGAGCTCCCCACAGCTGGCTTTCACAATCGGCTGTACATCAAGGACTACAAGCACGTTCCATCAACTACCAGACTGGATATGACCTCTACAAGGAAGAGACTTGGCATCATCTACGACAACTACAACAAAAAGGCGCAACCACGTCGCCTCTGGATATCTTTGCCGTGTGCGAAATGGTGTCCCTGGAAGGCCGTCAACCAGCTTGATGAGACACAACGATCACTGCTTGAAATAGCCCGGAGAAAGGAACGGCGTGTTCTCCGTCAAGCGGTCAGCTTTGTTTAAGACGTACTCAAAAATGGTCCGGATGTGCAAGTTTGCTGGGAATGGCCAACAAACAGTGCTGGATGGTCACAACATGCTCTGGGAGAACTACAAGAATGGCTATGTCAACGTGACTTACCATGGCGTCCTGTCGAGTTGATGGATGCGCTTATGGACTTTGTGACGAACAACAAGGAGCTTTCATCAAGAAGTGCTGGACAATCAAGACCACTGATGAGATCTTTCATCGCCGGTACCGCGCCAAGGTATGTCCTGGACAACATCCACACGCTGATCTTCAAGGCCTTGGGCATTCTCCGGCAGCTTACTATCCCTGGCGGCTGGCGGAGTCCATCACCAAGTCTTGGCGAGATGATGCTACCCCCTCGCGACATCGGCAGCTGCTGTCACTTCGACATGATCGGCGATCGAGCTCTGTGTGACATTGATGATCTTGGACCATTACCGGACGATGGACCTGATCAGCTTGTGGAGGCCACCGATGCTAAGGACATCATTGACTACGACTACAACCTTGCGTCGAGCGACCTCCCTGAAGAGTCAGGCCGACTTCGATATGAACGTATGGCACGTGAAGCCCGGCTCCGGAAACAGTTTGGTTTCGAGGTCTGTGAGAGCATTCTCTTTGCTCTTCATGATGCACTACAAGGCCGTGGACAGACCTCCAGCCACACTCGGGGGACGATAACTGGAGTCACCAGTCTTAACCTGGGTGTCTACTTACATGGATGCAGAGAAGGAACACTGGAGCCCCGGTGTTGCTGAAGCTGCAGCGCAGGATATGAAGAGCACTGCAACGGCCATACATACGGAAGCTTTGGAGCAAGACCCGGCTATCACGCTGCATCTAGCAGCAGCAGCAGCACTCAACTCCACTGAGTACACGGCGGGTTTCTCATCGTACCAATGGGTCTTCGGTCAAAACTACAACATCACCGACGAGGACTACCGAACCTTTGCATCCTGGCCGAGATCTCAGCAGCAAGATTTCACTGCTTTGGTGACGGCCCGACAACAAGCCGTGGAAGTGGCTCGACGAACTCGCGCTACTCGAGTGTTGCCCAAGCTGGCTAACACTGCAGTTCGCCAACCTCTACGTGAGTTCAAGGAGATGGACCTTGTGAAGATTTGGAGGAAGCAGTGGCCAGCAGAGATCTACAAGGGCCCTCGTGGTGGCTCAAAGAAATCCTGTCGTCCTCACTGGATTGGTCCTGGCAGAGTCATTTTTCATGAAGTTCTACCGCAACCGCAAGAAGGTGACCATCGTCGGCACATTGTGTGGGTTCTGATTGGATCTCAGCTGTATCGATGCTCCGTGCATTCTGTGCGGCATGCCACTGAGACCGAGAGGTTCCTCTTTGAGACCTCTGGAAAAGAAGACCCCAGTAGATGGAAGACGCTTGATGATGTTCTCCCTCGGCGAGAATACCATGATATCGTGGCCGAGGAACCAGGTGAGGAAGAGACCGAACTTCCACCTCTACCTGACCGACCTGATCCAACAACCGTGCAGGTCCCAATTCGGCGAGTTCGGCAAAAGACTACTTTCAAAACTGGTGATTGGACAGATGATCTCGTGAGAGATCGACTTCAAGTGGAGTCAGAGGCAGTGAATGACTACGGCGAGGACAACCCTTCACCTGCTGCGGCGACTTCATCCACCACAACAGGCCATCGAGAGAAACCGCCAACGCAAGCTCCCGAACCAAAGCGTGCAAAAGTGGATTTGGAAGCGACCACGGCGACTACTACTTCCAAGCCTACGTGAGTTGAGGAGCTGTACATGGCCGAAGCCATCGACAACCAAGAGATGAACATCTTCTCAGCCTTCGAGGAGACGAATGAGTTCCTCAAGATTGAGTTCGACATTGCAAACAGACAACAAAAGATGCTCCTCAACAACCCGCAAGCCTTCCTTGTTAAGAAGATGAGAGACTCTGCAGTGGTCATTGCCAAGCTGCCGCCTCAAGAACGGCAGTTGTTTGTTCGGACCAAGACCAAGGAGGTGGGTTCCTTGTTGTCAAACGGGGCAGTCAGGAAGTGCTTGTCCAAGCAAGAGGCCAAGGAGGCGTTTGACACGAACAGGATTGTCAAGGCACGATGGGTGATCACATGGAAGCTGGTGCTGCCTGAAGATCATGATGAGGCCCTACGTGATGCTCGTGAGAATCCGGAGACGCTCCATGACAAGGCAGGCCGTCGAAAGGCCAAGGCACGCATTATGCTGCTCGGCTTCCAGCACCCAAACTTGTTTGAACAGAAACTTCAAAACAGCCGCCCCAGTACAATTACTTTTGGGACGAAACCTTCTGTATCAAATGTCTGCTCAACATCAGTGGCCTCTGGAAGGATTGGATTTGGCGACGGCGTTCTTGCAAACGCAACCTACGGAGGCCGATGCTAAGTTGTGGACCACAGGCGTTCAAGAACTACGTGACGCACTACAAAACAAGTTGGCGAAGAGGGCATAATGAGAATTCTGAGAAACATCTATGGGTCCACGACGGCACCTCGAGGACTTTGGCTGGATCTTCACAAGACGTTGACGGCCTTAGGAGGTGAACCAGTTCTTGCGGAACGGTGTCTGTGGATTTGGAAATCTAAGGACCGAGAAGATGGTCATCACAAGAAGGTGATTGGAGCAATGGGAGGCCATATAGATGACTTCCACCGCATCGGCGATGGCAGCGATGAGTGGATTGAGCTGCAGGCGAAGGTGGACGGTGCCTACAAGTGGGGTACAGCCAAAAAGGGGAACTATCGCCACGCAGGTACGGATGTCTCCACCATTGTCAAGCCTGATGGCGAGTTCTACATCGAGATCGACCAGTCGTACTTCGCGGAGGGCATCCCGGACCTCGAGATCAGCCCTGAACGACTACGCGACAATGGCCCTCTTCGACCTCAAGAAGTTGGTGCGTGTCGCACTACCTTGGGGGCTTTGCAATAGATGGGTTTCCAGACTCAGCCTCAGCTGTGCGCCAGGTGCAATTTACTACTTACGGAGATTGTGGTACAAGGTTCCTTGGCTCATGCACGTGAGATACAAGACGTGCTGGGGGAAGTACGTCGAGGGTGCACAAAGCTTCGTTTCTTCCGGCTACCTACGGCAACTCACTGGTCTGAGCTGGTGTCTATCTCCATGGGCGACCAGGCGCATTGCAACAGGCCAAAAGGAGGGTCAACAGGAGGGCTTGTGACAATGATCGCAGGCCCTGAAAGCCTGCTGGGGAAAGTATGCCCTATGACACTCATAGTCATAGCGTGGCGCACACGGAAACTTCAGAGAAAAGCTGTTGGGTCGAACGACGCGGAAGTGCAGAGCATTCTTGAAGCAGAAGATCAAAATTTTCGAGCCCGTCTTCTGTGGACGGAACTTCATGGACCTCATGAAAAGGCCGACAGTCGTGGAAACCTAGTATAACTGTCTCTGAACGTCAAGCCACGCAGATCCGTGGCGTCCTTTGCACAGACTCGCGTGGTGGCTACGAGCTGTTGAGGTGAAAGAGAGTCCGCTGTTGGGCTTAAGTAACCTCAGGTCAGCGTTGCAAGCCTTTCAGCTGCGTTATAATTTGCAAATTGTTCGATGCGAGCTACGATGGCTGGCCAGTGCTTACGATTTAGCAGATGGTTTGACGAAGAAGAAGGCGTAGGCTCGTGTTGGCTTGCTAAAGTTCCTTGCTACGTGGCATTGGTCCATTGCCTTTGATAAGAACTTTGTCAGTGCTTAAGAAATCAAAGCAACAGGGAAAGACAGCGGTTGGCGAAATCGATGAGTTCCTCAAGGGAGACTCACCTGAGTTCATGCATGTCCTCGCTGGAAGCCTTTTTTATGGTGGTGTAACATGATTAGTACAGGTCATCGTGACATGCACCCGGGGCATCCTTGTGGCTCAGGATAAGGGGCCCCTTTTCCTTGAACAGACGCCAGCCATAGGCTACTTCGGAGCAGTGCGCTCCCGTGAAAAGCTGCAGTGTGCTAAACATGTTTGTGCGAGTGAGAAGGAAGAGCCCAATCTGATTGATCCTGCCAGTGATCATATTTGCTACCCAGTGCAGCTTCCGCTGCAGGTTCCTTATATTTTTGGGTTATAGGCCCAGGGTTTCTTAATCAGGTTCCTACACTACAGTAAATCCCTAAACCCTAAACCCTGTAAAGTTCAGAGCCAGGTTAGAACTCAATAGGGAGAAAGTTGGGCACCACGAGCCCTGCAACCCTGCATCTCCAAACCCAACGGTTTAGAGTTTACGGTTTAGGGTTTAGGGACATCTTAAGATTATCCCAACACGCTCAAACCTGGAACCCACACGACATCGCCTCTTTAACCCAGACTTTCAAACAAGGCGGGTTTTAGTTTAGGGACTTAGGGCTTAGGGTGTATGTTCCTTGCTACAGGAGAAGCTAGGAATGTGGAGAGTTTCATGCGGAAGGCTTTTTGATCCTGCTATATTACCGTGAAAACACTGTATAAGAACCCACCGTTTAAGAACCTTAGCCCCTACCCAGGCGGAATTCACAAGATTCAAGTTGCTTCAACATTAAAAACCTTAGGGTACCCTAGTTTTCGGTGTCAAGTTCTTAATTTTTGGGTTCGTTCCCTCACTAACAAAGCTTAGAATCGAAACTAGATTTCCTAACCCTCCACATCAACAAACCCTCTGCCCCAGCATGTCATGCCGCTGCGGACTGCCAGCCCGCACCGCGTATTCCACCGAAACGGAGCCCTTTCCCAACCAAACCGTGGAAATTTGGAATTGAAAACTGAATTTTCCAGACCAGCCTCCTCCTCGCCTTGTGGTCCCCTGGCCCAAAGCTCCGATCCACAACCGGCACCAGGAAATTTAGAATCCGAAAGTAAATTTCCTGGAGGCTTTCACCCTCCCCTCTCCGTTTTTCTGAGGCCCCTGGCCATGCCCTCTGCCCCGAGTCCTTTTCGAAAAGCTGTGGAAAAATAAGAACTGAAAACTAAATTTTCCAGATCCCCATGGCCCACCGCCCCCCGCCGCATGGAAATTTAGAATCCGAAAATAAATTTATTGAAAGCCCTCAGTCAAGGTGTCAATCGCGCTCCTGATAAGAACGTGGTTAAAAACCTGAGCCTACCCTAGCTGCTCGACGGGCAAAATCAAATGTAATGGAAATTAAGAACCTTAGGGTAGGCTACTCTCGCCGAACGGGGTTCTTATACAGGGTTTTCACTGCAGGGTTTAGGGATTAGGCTTTAGGGATATAGAATTTAGGGAATATCTCACTGCTATATACGGCCTATAGTCTGCACTCCTTACAGGAGTATGTAGGGGATTTTATACGGGACTACCGTACCCATATAAGGGCTATAGAAAGAAAGTCATAACGTTCCAGACATTGATTCTGGAATTGTCCGAAATCTCGGCCCCAACTATGAGAAGTGTTGGCAAGTATTCAGGCTTCTGCATTACGAGCAAACCCGGACGCCGATGACACAACGAGAAGAAGCTATCAAATTGCAAGAACCTTATGTCCCAAACCCTAAACCCTAATCCTAAATCCTAAACCCTACATGGTTTAGGAGCTCTGGCTCCCAAGCCCTGAACCCAAACCCTAAACCCCAACCCCCAAACCCTACAGCCCAAACGCTAAATCCTACATCCCAAAACCTAAGCCGTCTCGTAGCCTATGACAAGGCAGCAGCCAACAGCGACGCCAACAGGAGGGTAATGGCCATCCTTTAAACGGACTGTTAGGGTTTAGGGTTTAGGGTTTGGGGTTTGGGGTTTAGGGCTCAGGGCTTTAAGGGTTTGAGGTTTAGGATTTTAGGGTTTAGGGCTTAGAGATTTGGATTTTATGGTTTAAGACTCTAGGGCTTAGGGTTGAGGAATCTAGGGTTTAGGGTTTCAAGGTTTAGGATTTTAGGGTTTAGGGTTTGGGATTTACGGTTTCTTGCTTAGGACTTTGGTGTTTTAGGGTCTAGGGTACAGGATTTAAGATTTAGGATTTTCTGGTCTAGGGCTTAAAGGCTTAGGATTTTAGGGTTTGGGATTTAAGATTCAGGGTTTTCAGATTTAGGGTTTAAGATATTAGGGGTTTAGATGGTTAATTGCTTTGGATTTCAAAGTTTTATGCAGGATTTAGGATTTAGGATTTTCTGGTGTAGGTTTAGGGTTTAGGATTTTAGGGTTGGGATTTAAGTGTTAGGCTTACATTAGGTTTCAGGGTTCGAGATTTAAGGCTCATTGCTTAGGATCTGAAGGTTTAGGATTTAGTGTGCAGGTTGCAGGATTTAGGATTTTATGGTTTAGGTTTTAGGGCGTGGGGTTCAGGGTGTAGCAATTCCAACTTCGGGTCCCTTAAAGGGGATATATAGCGATGTATACATATACACAAGTTATGATATAGGGTTATATGAGCTATGGTCTAAAGTCCTAGTATCCCCCTTAATAAGCCCTATAATACTCCGCTATATAAGCCCCCATATAACCCCGTTTCATTATGGAGTTTAAACAGTAGCTTATATAGGGATATGGGTTTAGGGCGTGAGGTTCCCAAACATGTTCGGGAAGTCGCTAGCATAACGATTGACATAGGAAGGTGTCTAGACTGGTGCCAAACACCCTAGACCCTAAACCCGAAATCGCGTTTTGTAGGAGTTTTCAGGACTAGGACTGTATAAGGGCTATGTGAACTTCCTTAGATAGTTTGGAAACCCCATATATGACACGGCTTAAGGCTTGAGATGTAGAGTTTAAGGATCACCACAGGGGGCGACAGAATCACCAAAAAATCTTGAAGTCTGTTCGAGCCACCTATACCACAATCATAAGGAATCTAGATTAGTATAAATAAAATTTCTACTGATGTAGGCTTGCATGTTGGATAGAGCTTCCTTGAGCTTTAGGCGCGTAGGCCGAGGGGGCTCTTGGAGCAAGCCACCGAAGCCACGAAACCCTGAGTCCTGCATCCGAAGCTCTAAAAACACAGTAAGCCCTAGAAACCTAAACCCCAACCCCTAAATAAAGCCCAAGACAGTGCTAAGGGCTTTGGGGTGGAGTTAAGGGGCGGAGAAATCACAGAGTGAAGCGCTCTGTAATCTTAAGCTGGGTTGCTATCATCTGAAATTCCATGTGTAAACTATGGCATAGAATAGCCCAAGTAGATATTATCAACAGGATGTTAGTAGAGGTTTGGGCGCGTGGGTTGGTCAACAGAGGGGAATGACCTAAACCGTACTGGATATATATGGGATCTCCCAGAATTAGGGGTACCATTTTTGGGGCCCCAATACTAAGGATTACAGTATTTTGGGGTCTATATTGGGGTCCCCTTATTTTGGGAAACTACCATAATATGATAGATAATAGCTTTTTCTGATAACTTAATTTAAATTCCGTAACACCAAGCCAGTAAAGGCTTCTGGAATCCAAGTATGAGGACCCCTCACCCTGTAAAAATGGTACATTAGGAATACAAGAGGACCTTAATATAATCCCTAGTATCCCTTATAATCACTATTACTGGGTGGGGAGTCCACCTAACATATACGTATATCTTCTGAGACTGCAACACCTATATTTCGATGCAGTCAAAATCAATGCTCAAGCTCCCGAGCGGGATCCTGGTGTTGATGACATGGTAGGTTGTCAACGTTATGGTCCCTTCCGGGGACCTGTTGTAGTACGGCCCCATTCGCCCCAAAAACAGGGACCATAATTTTGACCAGCTACCAGAATACATGTTTTACTGAGGGCTAGTAGGGAATCCCTATATATGCCCTATATAATACATTCCACAGTTCCGCACAAAACCCTAAACCCTGAAACCCTACACCCTAAATCCTTAAACCCTTAAACCCTATAAACCCTAAACCCCACATAGTAGTTTCCGCTTTATTCTCCATTATCCCAAGATACCCCCAATATACAAGGGTTTAGCGTATCGGTGGAAGGCCGAGCAACCCTTTTGGAGCAGCTGCCCCAGTGTCGTTGTCGCTGCTGGGCAGGGCTGGAGCCGCATTCTCCTAAATTGCTGACCAAGTGGGCAGGTTTAGGGCTTTAGGGTTTAGGGGGTAAGGTTGAGGGTGGGTGTTATAGGGTTTAGGGGTTTGGATTTAGGGTTTCGGGTTTAGGGTTATTGTCACCTTCACTTTACCCAACGGAGGGTCAGATCTGACTCAATCTTGGGGACTATAGCACCCCCATGAAACTACTGCATAGACCCCAGCTGCGGTTTCAAGTTCCATTTCATGCTCCGTTATAGCATCCTTTCTTCAAATACTTTAGTGTTCCCCATTAGGCTTTAGGGTCTAAAGCCCTAAAACCTAAGCCCGACCCCTAAACCCTAGGCCCTCAACCCTAGGCCAAGTGGTTGTGGGTGGCTATGATTGAAATGAGCGATCGGGCTCTTGGTCTGAGACTAGGGCTTGGGCCTAGGGGCTTAGGGTTTAGGGTGGTTCTCGGCCCGCCGCCCACCATGAAATACGGTGGGTAATTGCCAAGCATGACCCTAAGTACTGCAAGCCATGGGAGTTGTGAGAGTTCCTTCTGCTAAAGTCATGCAAGCTTTCGAACACCAACACTAATTATTTCTTCGTAATTCCCGTTTGTGCATTTGGTCTCCGTAGAGGTTTCTTTTGAGTTCGAAAACACCCCACTATGAGGACCCTTTCACCCCAATCAAGGCTACTTGGAGGTAGAGGTCTGGGATTTCGGTGATTAGGGTTCGGCGCGTCCAGAACTAATCAAAGGGAATCTTGTTTTGAGGCATTGTAACACCATCCCACCCTACGGTAAGGGTTCTAAATCGGGGCAGGGTACCTCTTGGGGGGGACAGCATGATGGCCCCTAACCTTTGAAGGCGACATCTTGCCCCCAACCTATCATCGAATCAAAGAGACTATGAAGACCAGAAACACATAAACCCTATACACCCTAAACCTAGATATGCTCTTATCCTCCTTTGAGGGACCTCAACCAATAAGCCTGAGCAGGCTAAATTCTGTGAGCCCACTACTCAAGACCTGTGCTCCTCGGACCGACCCAAAACCCAAAACCCGAAGCAGGGTTGAGGTAGAAAAAGGGGCTTGGGGTCTAGAGCTTTAGCGTTTGGGCATGTTTTTTTGCTGCAAGGTGCTCGCAGCGAAAGGACGAGTGGACTGGCGCACTACCACCATGATAAAACTTGTTAGGTTTACCTCCCCAGCCGATACTGCCCCTAAACCCTAAGCCCTAAACCCATACTCCAGCCAGGAAACCCACTCTGCGGGGGGCTTGCACTCGTACTTCTGGGACAGGGTGCTGAGGCACACCAGGTTCCTTTTACTCAGTTTAGGATTTAGGGATTAGGGTTTCGACATGATTTAGGGATGAGGGCTTAAAGTTTAGGATTTAGCGTGTATAGGGCTTTGGGGGTGTCAGGGTTTAGGGCTCAGGAATTTTGGGTTTAGGGTTTAGGGCTCAGGAATTTGGGGTTTAGGGTTTAGGGCTTCGGAATTTTGGGTTTAGGGTTTGGGGCTTAGGAGTTTTGATTAGGGTTTAGGGCTCACATACCCTAAACCCTAAACCCTATATAATCCCCTATATAACCCCCTTTAAGGAGTTGAGACTATAGCTCATATAGGGGGGCAAGATGGGGAATCCATGAAATGAGCCCAAAGCTTGCTGTGCCATGTTGAATGTCGATGTTGCTTAAGGTTTAGGATTGAGGGTTTAGGTTTTAGGATCTAGGGTTTAGGATTTAGGGTCAGGGTTTATATGTGCGGCTTAGGGTTTGGGATTTAGGGTTTAGGTTTGCGGATTTAGGGCTTAGAGTTTAGGATTCAGAGTTTAGGGTTAGGGTTTAGGATCCCGAGGCGGCCCCTGGACCCGAACAGTCGTGCTTGAGGTACTCAGAGAACCCCAAACCCTAAACCCTAAACCCCAAACCCTAAACCTATAGTACTTGGGGCCTGACGCCCCCCATGTTTGGGCACTTGGAACCTTATGGGATGATAAATGTCCAGGAAACTGTTCAAGGGTTTAGGGTTTAGGGCTTCAGGTTTTAGGGGTTATATGGTTGAGGGTGCAGGGATTAAGGCTTTCGTAGTTCAGGTTTGGAGGTTTAGCTTGAAGTGCCATGAAAGATTCTTAGCACTTCCTGTTCTAAAGCTACCCCCTTGGGTTTGATTCCTCAACCTTACACTCCAAGCTCCACATCGCTCAGGTTGGGGAGCTCTTCAGGTGGTGGATACAGTTCCCCCCGCTATAGTAGCCCCATATAATCCCCTAAATAACCCCCTTTTAAGGAGTTTAGATTATGGCTCATGTGGGTTTCGGTTTTGGGATTTGGGGTCCCCCTTAAGTAGATAGAATATGGGGTATNCTATAGTAGCCCCATATAATCCCCTAAATAACCCCCTTTTAAGGAGTTTAGATTATGGCTCATGTGGGTTTCGGTTTTGGGATTTGGGGTCCCCCTTAAGTAGATAGAATATGGGGTATGTGAGGATCTTTTTTTCTATACCCAAAGCCATATTCTATCTACTTAAGGGGGACTACACACCTTTAACAGTCAGGTGGGCAGAATACAAGGTCAACCAGGACCGTGGAAGGCTTATGAGGGGAAATACTGACCCGAAAACATCCTCAGGTGATGCCACCCAAAACCCTAAACCTAAACTCGAAACCCTTAAACCCTAAGCTTACCCCAAACCCCTGATTCCTAGGACCTAGATGGTATCTTTTGGACCCTATAGATGGAATTCTCTGCGCCAAGACTCTGAGTGGAGGATGAGCCGTGGTAGCCCACATTCATGGTGGGATCTGGGTTCAGGCTTCAGGGTTAAGGGTAGGGGATCCAGAGAGATGTGTTAGAAGAGGGTCTACATGTCTGCCAGAGAACCACCCTAAACCCTAAACCCCTAAACCCTAAACCCCTATAAACCCTAAACCCTAAACCCCTAAAACCCTAAACCTTAAACCCCTATAAACCCTAAACCCCTAAAACCTGAAGGATTCATAGCTGGAGTTGCTCTTCGTTGAGAGGCTCTCCTAAGGTCGACTCCAGGAGCTTCCAACAGGGGGGGCTTTATACAACAGTGTATAACCCTATGGGTCCAAGGGCCCAAATAGGGATGTACAGGGTTTAGGGTTTAGGGCTTGGGGTTCAGGGGCCAAGGACCCAAATAATAAGGTTTTAGGGCCCAAATACCATAAAATTATGGGTATTGGGGCCCTAGAACCCTATTATCTGGGTCCTTGGACCCTTAGGGTAAGAGCTCTATGGCTATTATGGTGACTTCAATGAGGAGTACAGTACCCTAGGGATCCAAGTCTACAAATAATACCTACATTGGGCTCCGAAGTCTGTAAATATTACCTTCGCTGGGCTATTTGGATCGCGAGAGGTGTATACAGTATATATTCTACAGGAAATACGTAGGATAAATTGCCCTACGTGTACAGCCAGGTAGCAGATGGTTGGTGTGCGAGTCGGGTGACAAGTACCCTACCCTCCCTCAAGTACGCATGAAACCTGAAAAGAGGAACCATGCATGGACCAGTACCTTCTATACTAAAAGATACTTGACATGGGAGATCCCTGAAGGAGCAGTTTAGGCTATGACCGTAGCCACCCTCTTGCCTTGGTCCTAGTTGAGCTAGATGCGCGAGCTTTGAACCAAGCCTTCCAACACAAACACCTTGCTTTCTTGGTGGCCGAAACCGATTAGCCCGAAGCTCTAACCCCACACGTAGACGAATACAATTATTAATCTTGCCACACTATGATTAATACCCATACGGATGCGAAAGCTACTACAGATGCTACCGTTGATAGTACCGTTGATGATGGAAGAAGTCTTGTACCATTTCGGGGCTGTAAACTTTCGTCATTGAGACTTGTAGGGACTTCGGGTGCTGCACGACTTCCTGCATCAACAGCACAATTCCGAAATGGCGCTATACAACCCATATGTGAGCCTATATAACCCTATATAATCCGCGTATATTCCACATAGAGGCAGAGGCCTATAACATCCCTAGATAACCCCTTAAACCCTAAACTCTGAACCCTAATACCCTAAACCCTTCTGCTGCCTCCCAAACGCCGAACCCTATGTCCTGTCTGTTCTGCCAGGGAAGCTGCTGTTGCCACCAATGGCCATGATGACATAGTACGGGGTCCCGCTGGCAAGGACCTCATACGCTTGACATTTACAGCAGCTCAACGCGTCTTAAGCTTGGCCACTATGGTTTTTCTAACATACGAATTCATGCACGATGTTTAGCATCAACCGTGGTACCGGGTTCCGGTGGCAAGGACCCCTTGCCACACTTCTCCTCACAAGCTAACTGGAAGGCTTGTTGGAATACACCATGGTTTCTTGCATATACAGGTTTCACTACCCCACCCTTGATTAGGTCTTGGTTGTCTGAAAAGTTCCAAGGCCTCATGCATAACCGGGCTAGTGTATGCACTTACCGCGTCTTCTGTTATCGGTTGGAAAGAAGGGTGTGTTATGCCAGGGACACCCTGCTGAGGATACACATGGCTTTGCATGATCTAGCGGAAGTTCTTTGCTTAAGTGTCTTGTCCAAATCCTAGACCATGCACCTTTAGCAACAGGAAGAACACACGTATGACACACAAATACACGTCATTGCTATCTCAGCAAGGTGCCAGGTCCGTCGCGTCGCCCGTGTTGAAAGCACGCTTGGCCGAGGCCTTCATGCGGCCATTCTCGAAGGTGTAGGTGACGTCTGTGAGGTCCTGTCCAGGATCGCTGAGGCTTGCTACTTAGGGCATTGCGAAATTCCAAATCTTGGGTGTCATGGATTTGCCTTGATTGGTTTTGTTGGTTGTTCATCATCAATCTTTTAGCCTATCATGCACAATCTGACGAAAAGGCGCTGACAATAACTTTGTGCACCAATTCGTCGGGTGCGAATAACATCACATGCATAAGCAAAATATAACAACAAGTTTGCACGAAGTCGCGTGTCACACAACAAAAACGCTCTGAGAGCGTCCTGCTGCTGGTCGATCGTGATGCTGTAGCCGTGCAAATTGCACTGCGACAGGCTGAGCGCCACGCCATTGTGCATCTGCGTGAGGCCTTCCGCGCAGAACTTCTGCCCAAGGCACTGGTAGGCACCGCAGGTGCCACAGGCACCACACGCACCGCAGGCTGTTCCGCAGGCAGCTCCGCAAGCTCCGCAAGCTCCACAGGCTCCACAGGCGCCACGCGCAGCCCTGCGGCTTGTTCCGCAGGCTGTGCCACACGTGGCTCCGCAGGCTGCACCACAAGCTGTTCCGCATGCACCGCATGCACCGCAGGCACCGCATGCACCGCAGGCACCGCATGCAC